>JAJJWW010017616.1:0-27327 GCA_023531295.1 Papaver armeniacum
TTGTTCTAATTAGGGTGTAGTTGTAACTAATGAAACTGTTTTGGGTTGAGCTTAGTATAGAGCTGGGATTGTTTGATAGGATCACATGGAGGACGGAAAGATGGTGTTACTTAGGGCTGTCAATGGGTCCGGGTCCTCCCGGATATCACTAGACCCGGACCCTAGTTATAAAGGTCCGGTCCAGTTCTTAATTTTGTGTACCCAGAACCGGACCCGTTTAAAATCCTGGATACCCGTTGGGTATTTAAAATACTATAAAGAAAATCTTAAAAACTTAATTTCTTTCTCTTTTTAACTTGAATCTAAATTGTTTTTATAAAAATTTATTATTATTTCTTTATTAATGTACTAAATAAAGACTAAATGTAAGAAAAATATGGAAAATGGAAAAAAAATCAAAGCCCAAACGAGAAAAATGCCCATAATTTTCCTAAAAATATGAATAAAAGAATAAATAACCGGGTACCCATTACCCGCGGGTACCCGACGGGTATTACACGTTTGGAACCGTTAACATTCGGGTCCAATCGGGTAATTACCCATCGGGTCCTAAGTTGCTAATGGGTCCAAATTTAGGACCCAGAACCGGACCCGAAACTAGCGGGTCCGGTTCCGGTTCCGGGTAATGGGTACCCATTGACAACCCGCTGTTACTACTGAATTGGTAATGAAGATGTTGTGTACTGTGAGCTGGTGGTAATCTTTGGAGTGTTAGTATGTTTAGATATTGAGATTATTTAGATTTGGGGTTAAGACGGATTCGTAGAAGAAGAATCATGGCTCATGGGGTTAAGTCAGCAGAAGTTGTTGGTGTTCAATATGCGAGTAGCTAGTAATGAAGATATGAAGTATGTTTTGGCGTCGAAGCGATGATGCGGGGGGTAGCGACGGGCGGTGTTGAAGTTGTGTTGTCTCAGTGGAGGTGTATAATATGAGTTGCTACTGATGTGATACAAAGTTGCATGTGAAATATGTTTGTTTATAATGAATGTTGAATTGATGAAGAGGTTGAAACTTACGAAATAATAGTGGTCATGTTGGGTTGTGTTCTTGCTTGTAGTTCCGCAGAGTGTCAAGATTGAGTAGGAGTGTTGAATCGTCAATGAATTCGGTGGCGGAAAAGGCAATAGTTCTTTGAGATGAATGTTGATGATGTTAGTAGTGTGGCTCAAGTAGGGATTATGGGAACATATGGCAGGCCGAGAAGTCATTGAGCTTTGATGTTGAGAGTTAAGCGAGTGTAAGGTTTTGCGAGAGAGGATGAATTAGTATTAGTTCTTTGTCGGTGTTTTCTTTGTAAAAGCTTGGAAGCGCATTTGCGTGTAAATTAGTTTGCATTTGTAATTGGAATTCAAATTTTATTTAAGAATGAATGAATTGATGTTGTAATGAAATAGATTGAAGTTGAACCGAGGTTAGGATTGTAGATGTGTTAGAACATTTGGCTTGTCTGATTGAACTTAGTCGGTCCGACTCGTTTTCTTTTAATCGACTTAGTTATCCGACCGAGTCGAGTTACCCTTGTTAACAGAGTTGAGTCGGTTTGACTCTAGACCATAGACTTGACCATGACCCTTTGACCGATTCTGTTTGACTATTGACTGACCTTAGACGTTGGTATTAGAGACCCGTTATTATTAGATTGACCGTTAGAGACCGTCGGTTTACGGATGGACCGGGCCTTAGATTAATAGGCCGGATTAGAGAACTTGGTCTTAGGCATGGTTTTCATACTTTGATTATTTGGACCCCTTATGGTCCGAATTGGTCTTTGGCTTCTTCTACCAAGTTGTAGATCTTTTTAAGACTTAACTAATGGAGTATATAACCAACCCAATTGAATTAACTCTTGGATATGCTAAAGATGGATAATAAAAGACAGATAATCATAAATGGACTTAGAACCACTAGATAGACTTGTATGATTCTTGTGTGAGCCATTTTGTTGGATTCTTAGAGTTCTTGTGTAGTTAACAGTTAGTCTTTATTAACAACGATCGATTCAAAGGATGAACCCGGTGGATCTCGAGGTAGGCGTGGCTTGTCATCAAAAGAGGTGGGAATTTACATTTAGCTATTTTGTAATTATTGTTGTTTTCTTTTACCAAAGTTTATGTTTAACAAATTCATGCATAGTCGATTGTGTATTCCATGCATTGTTTTATTTTAAACTTCGAAAGTACCGTTGATTCTTTTAATCTTTCCATTGTTTGGAAAGGAATCGTAATGCCTTGTTTGTCTTTATGAATTGTTTGGGAAATAAGAATTTCCATTTGATTGTTTGGAAATGAGAATTTCCATCTGTGGTATATAGGGTATTGCTCCTTAATTTACTGGTGCGGGAGGAGTCACCATATTATTATCTAAGTGCGGGACGAGTTCACCATATTATTATCTAGGTACGGGATGAGTCACCATATTATTCATTGTTTAGAAGGAGTTAGTTCCATATACATGATTGTTTACCTATGTGAATTGGTTGTGTTTAGTGTTAGGGAAAACATGAATTGTTTTCAAATCATTTCAATGATTACTTAAAAGTTAGATGTTATTCCTCTTTTGGGCACCCTTTTTAGGGATGATGTGCTCACCCATTCCCACTTTCGTTTCCAGAGACAAATCAGAGTTGTGCATCGAAAGCTTCGGGGAGTTGACTCCGTTAATTAGTTATCTTCTACTATGTTTATTATGTTGTTTATATTTGCAAAATAAATGACTATTGTATATGTATCATCTAAGAGAAGTTCTTGTATATATATTTGGCGGGGCTAGTTTTTTTGGTTAAATTTTGTAGCAAATTTCTTAATTGAATGCTTAAGTATATGATTTAGATTCTTAGTGCCTCTGTATTTAGTTAATCTTTTGGATTAGTCATTTTGCTAGCTTTGGGGGTGCTACAAGTTGAGCCCTAACCAATCTCACCTTGATCAAGGTACAGTTGCGTTCCTTACTCCTCTAGAACCACGCCGGATTTTGCGTACTTGAGTCCCTTAGCTGATCTAACCCACAACTAAGACTTTCTACGACCCAAAGTCGAAGACTTGATAAACAAATCTGTATCGCACAGAAAAGTATATTGAATAGATAAATCTGTCTCCCACAGATATACCTAGAATTTTTGTTCAGTCTTTTGATAAATCAAGGTGAACAGGAACCAATTGATAAACCGAACTTATATTCCCAAAGAAAAGCCTAGTAATATCTATCACCTCACAATAATCTTAATCGATTAACGAAACAGAATATTGTGGAATCACAAACGATGAGATGAAGGTGTTTGTGGATACTTTTCAATCTTGCCTATCGGAGAATAAATCTCGAGCAAATCTTAAAGAAGATAGTACTCAATCACAATAGAAAACAACAAGATCAGAACATGCAACTACAGAGAAAATAGTTGGGTCTGGCTTCACAATCCCAATGAAGTCTTTAAGTCGTTAACCTACTGGGTTTTAGAAAAACCTAAGGTTAAAGGAGAATCGACTCTAGTCGCAACTAGTACCACACAGGAGGTGTCGGGATTAGTTTTCCCATTTGCTAGAGTTCTCCTTTATATAGTCTCCAAATCAGGGTTTTGCAATCAATGCTACCTTGGTAACAAAGCATTCAATATTCACCGTTAGATGAAAACCTGATTAGATTCAAGCTAATATCTTTCAACCGTTAGATCGAACTTAGCTTGTCATACAGAAATGAAATGTATCAACATTTAGATAAAGGTAACCGTACCTAAACGTGTACACTTAGTTGGTTCAACAATAGTTAATCGGGGTTATCCATATGAACACTTTCATATCAACCTTATTCATCATTATCACAACTAGTTCAAATGACTCAAATGAAACTAGTTAGAGAGTTGTTCAATTGTTTATATTCTCATAGAAGTATACAAGACACAATTGAAGCAAAATCGATTTTGATTCACTCGAATCATTTCATGAACATTATAGCCACGGTTTGCAAAAGATTCCATCCTTAATTTATAAATGTATTAGTTCATAAAAAAACCGATTTTAGAACATAACCTACTCAAGTACGCATACGTGTACGCATACTTAAATAAAGCTTGGACCGAGTTTGGTTTCGCCGATGACGCGAACAGTACGCATACTTCCAACCTCGTTGAATTTGAACTTGGACTTACGCCGAGACGCGAATCGTACGCATACTTAGTTCCCGGACTTCCATTAACCAACCGATGACGCGTACATGTACGCATACTATGGTTCAGGACTTGGACCTTACACAAATATGAATACACACGCTTTGTTTATATCCACTCATGGTTACATGTTCTAAACTCTCATTTCAATTATTGAAACATTCTTAGAATACGACATTAGATGTCTCACACAACTATTAGCTCCAAAGCAATTTTCAAGTGATCGAATGATCAATACGAAACATTCCGAGTCTACACCAAATGATTGCATCACACAAATCATGTAAGATGTTACAAGGCGATTTTCACATGATCATCTTTTGGCTTTCGTCAAAATTAAAATATGAACTTGATTAAAGCGAAAGCTTACCAACACATATTTCGAGAAATAGATAAGCGAGATAAACTCTCATTTCGAAATACCAAATGTGTATGTCTATATAGCAATACGAATTTTGTCTCGAATATGAGATAGAGTAGATAGACTTTTGAGTGATAGATGAGTTCAAATCTCCACATAACTTTTGTTGATGAAGTTCCACAAGTTCCCTTGAGTATTTCTTCGTCTACATACGATGAACACCGTGAAGTCTAAAGCTCAACTACACATTCTATCCTAATCCGAGACTTAGCTATAAGTAGACTATAAATCAATACTTATAGTTTTGGCAACTAAACTTGACAAACAAGCTTGAGATAGCAACGCTTGCGAGTTCAAGCCAAATTTTTCTGATTATTTTCCGATTCTTAGATATTTGGATTTGCAAGGCTATAGACGTCATATGAAGAATCATTGTGTAGTCTTTGCATGGGATATTTTATAGGATAATAGATCAGAAGTTGTTGTTATCACAGTCTGCGGAGACAGAGAGTGGTACTTTAAGAGATATGCTTGACATGATTCTCGACCCATGCACTGATGGGATTAAACTTCAACGGCATGAAATTAGAGATATACTTATGGTTGGTGCTAGTTTTCTTTGTTACTTAACATTTTATTTGTGTGACCAAATTTTAGAGTCATAACTAATTCCTGCTTGGTATTGCTGTGAATTTTTGCATATAGTAGCATGCTTGATAGTTGATTATGAATTGCGGATTTTTACTTGAACTAGCAGTCCAGAAATATGACTCAAAAGTTGGCAAAATTTTAGTCTTATTTTAGGTGACTCCAAAATTTTGCAGATAATGACTTGTGGCTGCAAATTTTCACAAAATCATGTTTAGATATGTCTTACCAAAATTAGATTTCCTGTTTCTTTTATGACCACAATAGTTTCTAACAAGTCTTACAAAAATGGTTCATGAATCAGGACTTCTTCTCTGCAGGGATAGATACTTCCTCATCCACGGTAAAATGGACAATGACTGAACTAATTTGTAATCCATCTAAGATGAAAAAGGCTCAACAACAACTTTCAAACATCATTGGCAAAGACCGCTATCGAAGAAAAAGATATCATTCAACTTCCTTACTTGCAAGCAATTGTGAAAGAAACTTTACGTCTTCATCCACCAGCTCCATTACTAGTTCCTCACAAAGTAGAAATTGATTTTAAGTTCTACGATTTCCTTATCCCTAAGGGTACGCAAGTACTTGTCAATTCTTGGGCAATTATTCGAGATCCTAACACATGGACGGATCCAACTTATTTTCAGTCTGAGAGGTTTTTAGCTTCCAAAACTAATTACAAAGGCCAATATTTTGAGTTCATTACATTTGGATCGGACGTCGATTTGTATTTGGTTTACCATTAGCGAGATAGGATGGTACATTCAATCTTCGGGTTCGCTTCTACGGTCATTTGACTGGAAATTGGAAAATGGATTGAACCCAAGAGATTTGGATATGGAAGAAGAATTTGGGATTACATTGGTGAAGGCTAACGGGCTCCGAGCTATTCCGATTATTAGGTTATAAATTATTATGTAATTTGGATATGTATCATGTAAATGGGAGTTCTAGCTAATTGCATTTCATGATTTCATGTGACAAAGTAAATTTGGGTGGCTAGTTTGGGGCCTAGTCCACTTATTTGGGGCATGTTACTAGATGGGAAAAAAGGTCAATAGAAATAAATTTCACACAACCCCTTATCCAACTATTCTCTTACTACCTATTTTACCCCTGATTAATTAACGTTAATTAATCGCATTAGGTGTTAACTATATTTTAGATGTTAGATCAACTAATGTTAAATAGATCTTCAAAACATCGAACAACTGAAAATTTTTGATTTTTTTTTCGTATACAGTACCCAGAATCGGTTTACGTTCATGCACTCGTAAACCGATTTTGGGTTGGTGTTTTCGTAATTAACAGAGGACTTAGAGAATCCGTTGACGTATGCACGTATAAAATCCGATTCCTATAATCGGGGTTTTGTGGGACATATATAAACCGATTGTTACCTTTCATAAGAAATTTATTTTTTTTCATTCATTTCATATCTACTCCTTTTCGTAAGAATCACGAATACACTTAGCACATGCATCAAGCCTTTGAACCCCTAGGCGACCCTAGTGGATGAGTTATAGTCTCGTGAGGGTTTACATAGAGATTTACCCACAAAAACTTCTAAAACCATCAATCTTCGTCGGAGGAATCCGAGTCTGATTCGACCACCATAAAGTCCAGCCAGTACTCAGGAATTTTGGATACCATGAAGTGATAGCTCGCGTCAAATGTGAATGCTTCCCCCTTTTCCTCCAAGTAGCGCGCTTTCACGACTTGGTGCTACAAAAACACGACACAAACTTACTTTGTTAGTGGTGTTTAATTGGAAGATCAAACCACATGGATTACGTAAAATAAACCACAAAAACACTTACAAATTATTTAATGGACAAGCTAAAGTGGCTAGCGTTCAAAATCCGATATTGGATAGCTAAATAAGCAAGTATCGCATTCTCGATGACTTGGTGCCTATAATAGATTTGTTGAACACTTCTTCCATTCGGATTCCCAAAAGCTTTCCTATATTTGTTATATACCTTTGTCCAAAAGGTTTCGGCATCTACCCTTACGGAGGACTAATTTTTAATTCGAGTTTCGGCGTACCATGCTTTGGTGATTGCCAAATCTTCGGCAGAGTCAAACGATGCCATTTCTTGTATGTAGAGGTATGAAATGAGTAGTTGTGGAGTATATACTATCATTTATTGCATGCATGCGCCATATACAATAGATTCTAACAAGACTTAAATTTTTTTTTTGAAAATGACTTTTTCGCTGCGGGAACGGATATTACCTTGTCCACGGTAGAATGGGCAATGGATGAACTGCTTCGTAACCCTTCTAAGATGAAAATATCCCATCAAGAGCTTTCAAACATCATTGTCAAAGACCGACATGTCGAAGAATCAGATATCATTCGGCTTCTTTACTTGCAAGCAACTGTGAAAGAAACTTTACGACTTCACCCACCAGGTCCATTTTTAGTGCCTCATAAAGCAGAAATTGATGTTAAATTCCATGATTTTATTATCCCTTAGGGTACCCAAGTACTTGTAAATGCATGGGAAATTAGTCGAAATCATATCATATGGACGGAGCCATCCTGTTTTCGCCCCAAAGGTTTTTAGATTCCAAAATTGATTACAAAGGCCAAGATTTTGAGTTCATGCCTTTTGGATCGGGACGTTGGATTTGTCTGGTTTACCATTAGCACATAGAATGGTGCATTTAATGCTGGGTTTGCTTTTGCAATCATTCAATCGGGAATTGGAAAATGGGTTGAACCTAGGGGATTTGGACATGGAGGAAGAATTTGGACTGACACTAATGAAGGCTAACCGTCTCCGAGTTATTCCTATCGTTAAATTATGAATTAGTATTATGTAAGGTATGTAATTAATGGATGGCGATTCTTGGCTGATAGTAATTCATATTTTCATAAATAGTCATAACTGAGACGTAATCTTATTAATTGTTTCGCGTGTATTTTGAGGCGACTAAAAGTTATACTAGTACTATCATGCATTCGAGTGTATGATGCATAAGAATTTTCGGACTATGCATGCTATTATAAGGATGCACACAAATAAATGAGATATATCGTGGCTTTCAAGTGCATGTTCATTATATTATTATGTACTAGTGCGTGACAACAAACACTCACATGTGATATTTATTCTGTGTATTATGTAATTCATGGTTGTCCAGAGTTGGTTGAAAGAGTTATCCAGACGAGATACAAACGTTGTCGTTGAATCAGGTGTCCTAACATTTTATTAGGGGTTATACCGAAATGTGGCTCACATGGTTGTTAGAGCATAGCTCGGTTGAACCCACCAAGCGTTGGTATGTCTAGTTTGGTTGTCATATTTTAGTGAACCAAAACTCATTTAAAGAGTCGCTTGATTATGTACTAGAGTCAACTTCATATAGGTTATCTTGAAAGTATTAGGATATGAGACATTACAAGTATTGCGAAGACTTGAAGAAGTGAAGAAGTAAGGAGCTACAACGACAACATCATCCTTCCACTTGAGGTTAGTGATATTTGACTTGAACTGTTTCATTCCCTAATGTATCTTTCAAGTCGTGCATATTGAAAACATAACTGCGAAGCATGAATGATTACACTCTAGTTAGACGTAGTATTAAGGGATACAATACGAAGTATAACCCTTATCTTTTGAACTTCGTATATAAGACATCGAAATAATCGTTTGAATGCTATTGTGATTATGTATGGGTATGAGGTGAAGATTTCATCCTAGGAAACAATGTTTTACATTACAACTCGTTCGGTTCGAGATTTTCAATTCCCAGGAATTGGATTATGGGGTAATCCAATTCCTAGAATTGAATTCCCATGAATCAATTCCTTAATCATAAAAACTATGTTCGGTTGGATTAATCGGATTGTATTGTAATCCAAAACTATAATATTACTCAAGTACCCGTATACATTCGATTATAGTATGTATGAATCCAAGTCATAAACCCCTTGTACACTTCAGATTAGTGCAAGAAACAAAGCAAAACTGAACCAAAAATAGATCCAGAGATGAATAGGAGTTCTAGTAATCAAACCAACCTATTTATGAAGATGCAGTTGAAAAATCTCGTTGTTTTTTTTTTTCTCTCAATCAATTTCGAGAAGACGAAAACAGAAACTAAAACTCGGATCTACGTTTTGATTTTGAGGATAGTTTAGGATTTTGACTCATATATAAGGGACACGTTAGTAATTTTGACTCAATTCCCATGTTTTCTCACGGAATTGAATTCCATTGCATCCATGAAGCGCTGGAATTGAAATAATGAAATTGACGGGAATCGGATTACGTAGGAATTCAATTCCAACTTTTTCAATCCGTTCGGTTCGTTATAATTGGTGCAATTCCCTCGGAATCCAATTCCGAGACTCCCAAAACTCGAACCGAACACGCTGTTAGTTTAAAGGAAGTAAATTCATGAACTTGTTTCGTGAATCGAAAGGGAAATCGCTAGGCTTATTGGTATTGTTATTCATTGCATATCTTCTGAACTACTAATATGTGTGATTAGTATAACCGCTCATGACTTGTTTATGTTCTTGGTAAAACTATTCACAAGGCCTGACTTTTGTATTGGTGTGATTTTTATTAGTGAAACCGATCTTAAGTAATACCCTGAGATGGTATGATCGATTTACACTACACTATATCCTGGTTTTAGCAACGCTTCAATTTCGGAGGTGCGCAACGGATATAGACGTTTCAAAAGTTGCAACGTCTATATCGGTTGCGCACCAATAAATACGTTGCGCAAAATAGATAATTTTGGTTTACTAAGAGAAAAAATAACGGAGCAACGTTTTTGAACGTATAAAATGTTGTACGCACAATGTCATTTCGGTAATTTGTGGTGGATTTTTTGTAGATATTTTTTTTTAATTTTATTTTTAACACGCGTATTTATTTTTTTAGAGAAAAAACTTATCGTTTTTCTTTCTCTCTTTCAGAGCCTTCACAACCCAATTTTCTAATTACCTTCAAAAAAAAAAAAAAAAAACCCAATTTTCTAACAGAGAAGAAAATAGAGATTTGCTAGGTTTTTAGTGAAAAACTTGCAATCAAAACCATCTCTTCACCATTTTATCCTAATCGAGATCTTCTAAGCTTTATTTCTCTCTCATTAGCTCTCTTTCAAAACCCCTCTTTCTGAGTTGATAATAACTATGAAATCATAACTGATTTAAGTTGAAAACAAAAAATCAAAAGCTTTTCTTCAAAACCTTGATACCCATATGAAATCCTACATACCATAAATCAATATCTATCGTGTAGCAACTTGATTTTTTTTGGAAACCCTAGATTTATTTTGTACCTGATATAGAAAATAAGCCATCAATCTAATAGGTTATTGTTCTTATACTAACCAACAGTGGATTGATTCTGAATTACTTTATCATCAGGTATAAACCCTAATTTTATTTTCGATGTTTAATAATATTGGTTGATTTTAATTTGACCAAAGCATAATATCTTGGTAGCAGGCAGTTTTTTTGGTAAATATTTTGATTGTGCGTTTGTTTTTTGTGTTTTTAAGTCCAAAGCATGGGTAAATCTTAATTTCAGTTTTATGGATTCTTAGGATTAGTTTATTTTGTTTTGTTTTGTTGAAGTTGTTTCAGATTTAATTTGTGAGGAATCATGTCTTTGAAGGTTTGAGGTTTTGCTGCTTTATTGTATTGGATGAAAATACTATGGGTAACCCTTTATAGTTAGCATTGTTGTCTATGTTGGTGTAAGGTAAAAAATTCTAAAGTATGGCTTGTGCGTTTTGATGCAGGGTTGCAAAATATAGTTGTGGCCTCAGTGACTTGAAAAGTTGGGTAATCGTGCTCTGGGTGTTGTATATTTTTTGTTTCTCTTGTACTGAATGTACGACTCTTAATTTTATTCTTGTTGGCTTCTTATTTAGGTTTTGACGTATTGTGCGACCAAATTTGTTTATCGCTGAGAGAGGTTTGTTGGCTTAACTATAGTCTCTTTACACTATTTCTGGATTGTTGCTTAGCACTCACTGTGTGCATTTTGTTTGATTCATGGAAACTTTCTTATCATGTGGTTCTGTGGGGTTTACTTGTTATAGGTATAAAAACATCCTCGGTGGGATGATGCTCTCAAGGCGTACACTTTCAAGGACCAAATGCGACAGACCCACCACCGATTTTTCGATACTGCAACCATCCCAGCTTTATAGATCTCGTACTTCCAGACCGGTCCTTCCGGGGTTGGTAAGTGATTCATTGCTCAGGTTAAACATAAGTAGTATTTTACAGCGAATGCTTTTAGTCGGTATTTTTCATGGTTTTACTTTGTGGAAACTACAACAACAATTATTTGTCTTCTCTCCCTTCTGATATGCATACCATTCTTTTGTGATGTTCCCAGACAGATATTTAATTCAAAGCTTGTTTCGGCATCACCTGAGAATGCTTCAGATGCTTCAGATGCTGCAATTCTAGGGGTTATTGGTCACGAGGTAGTTCCACTTCTTCCAGGTTATGATACATTCGGTTTGTGTGTTTCTTTTTTAACTCGATTCACTAAATATTTAGTCTAACTAGCTTTCTTTTCCAATTTTGCAGTATTTTCATAACTGGAGTGGAAACAGGTTGAGTCGGAAGATGATGAAGAGACCAGCTTGGTGTTTGATTCAACGACAACTCCAGATTCAGATAGTGAGGTATACTTTTGAGTAACTTATTTGTCATGTTATAGCCTCTATTGTGAATGTTAAGGTTTTATTTTTGTGTAGAGTCTGTTTCCACCATGTTTGCAGATTCTCAATTTCTTCGAGGTGAGCTGCAGATCCTATGGTTTTTAATCTTCTTTTTTATCATATAAAAAATTCATCTTTTATGTTAATCCCATGTTCTGAATTTTTGATTTACTTGTCTGAGCTGGAAGAATCATCACTTTTTTTACCATTAATAAAGTTTAATGGATACCTTGTTCAAGCAAATTTTATATTTTGAGTAAATCCTAAGAGTGGAAATTCTATGTCCGGTGGGTTTCAATTATGTTGTTTTTAATTTCTTTGTTTGTTGTTGCTTGATTAGGATCAGGTTCATATGTTTTGCATGTAACATCTCAGAAATCAAATCAGTTTCATTGATAGAAGATTTCGTGCATAACCAGAACTGATTTTAGTCAGAATTCAAATTGATATGGCTTTTGCATCTCTTCTTCTATTTTATAATCAAGTGCTGATTGTTTCTTGATATGTAACTTCTTCTTCATCATCTCTGTGTGCAATTTCAGGTGTTTGTACTTAACCTTGTAATTGATATTAACTCTTGAAGGCAAATTGTGTCAGAACATGAGCAGATAGCATCTCGCATTATGGGTTGCAAATGGGTTTTATTCTGTAGTTGAATTCGACCCATCTATAGATACTGAGTTGCAGATTACAAGCTCTGAATCTTCTAAAAAACAATTCAAGTTTGATCATGTCTTTGGTCCCTACAGAAATCAAGGTAATTGAATTGAGTCTAACTAGGAAGATTTAGTTGTACAACACTTAGTTTTGTCGATTTTATATATCTGTGCTTCTGTTTAAATGATATCTATGCATTTAAATTTAATTTGCAGGGGATGTTTTTGCTCAGCGTATGCATATTTGCCTATGGGCAGACAGGTACTGGAAAGACATATACAACGGAAGGGACTCTAGATGATAGAGGAGTCAATTAAAGGACCTTGGAAGAGCTCTTTCGGATTTCAGAGGAGCGAAGTGATAATACCATGTGGTATGAGCTTTTTGTTAGCATGTTGGAAGTCTATAATGAGAGAATCCGTGATCTTCTTGTGGATGAGTCCAACCAACATCCCAGAAAGTAAGGCATTCTCTTCAACCTTTTCAATTTTATTAATTTGTGAAATTTGATTTTAAAAAAGAATATCAAAGTATTTATGTTGGTTAATGCATTCAAGGTTGGAGATAAAGCAATCAGCAGAGAGAACACAAGAAGTGTCAGGGATAGTTGAAGCTAGTGTTCACAATACAGTTGAGGTGTGGGAGCAGCTACAGACTGGAAGTCGAAACAGAGCTGTTGGATTGACAAATTGTAATGAACTTAGTAGTCGCTCTCATTGGTAAGCAATAATTCATCTTATATTCTAGTAGAAATTGGTGATTCTATCCCCTCTTAGATTATCCAAAGAACATTGTGGGTATCCATAATAGTATGTGTAAGCTAGTTAGGTCAGTGAATCAAGGATTTATTAATGTTTTAAAATTGATGTTTTGAGTTATGATGTACGGAGATGAAATAAAAATTACTATCTTCTGATAATCCAAATATATCATATATGCAGCTTGTTCCGTGTTACTGTGAAGGGTGAGAATTTGATGAATGGGCAGAGGACTAGGAGTCAACTCTGGCTCATAGATTTGGCAGGTAGTGAGCGTCTCGGAAGAACTGAAGTTGAGGGTGAAAGGCTGAAGGAGTCACAGTTCATTAATAAGTCCCTCTCTGCCCTTGGTGATGTCATATCTGCTCTAGCATCCAAGACATCTCACATTCCTTACAGGAATTCTAAACTCACACATTTTCTGCAGAGCTCCATTGGTAAGTGTTCTTAATTCTCTCTAGGAACAAATTGAACGTGCAACTGTGTATTCCTTGAGTCAGTTCTCAGTACTTGTGTAAAGTCCGTAATTGAGTGGAACAAAAAAAAATGCAGGAGGAGACTGCAAGACCCTGATGTTTGTCCAGATTAGCCCAAGTTCTGCAGATTCAGAGGAGACCCTTTGCTCTCTGAACTTTGCAAGTCGGGTCAGGAGAATTGAGCATGGTCCTGCACGTAAACATTTAGATCCTACCGAGATTTTCAAGCACAAACAAATGGTAGTACTAATGGCAACATTGAACTACTTCTTTATCTTATGATAATTGAATTACCTCTTTATGCACTACATTAACATTAACTTTGCTTTCCCCACTTATAACAGACTGAAAAGTTAAAGCAGAACGAAAAAGAAACAAAGAAGTTACAGGATAGCTTGCGGTCCTTGCAATTAAGGTTTGCTGTGCGTGAACAACTCTGTAGAAATCTCCAGGAGAAGGTATCAACAACATGATAAGAAAGATAAATAGACATTTTTCTTTTTCATTTGCTCTCTTCCAAAATTTTCAATTGAAATAACTCAAAATTCTTACAAGTAGACAATTCTTTGAAATCCTTAATAGCTACGGGACTCTGAGAATCAACTTGCAGAAGAGAGAAAAATCACTCCAACAGGAAGCTCGCAGCTAACCATTGGGATCTCCATTTGTAAAAGCAGTACCCCCCAGAGCTCCAGCAGAGAAGAAGCCACCACTAGGTCCTTCAAAGTTGAAACCACCATTGAGAGGAATCACCAACTTCATTCCCCCTCCGTCACCTCTTCAACCCTGCAAAGTTGTTGTTACTGGTCATCCAACCTTTCCCATCAGTAGACGACAAAGAGAACTTTTTTAGGTCGATTTCATCATGCAGCACCCAAACTTTGATGAGACCAAGGCTGGTGTCAATTGCAGTCAAGCCAGCATCAGCAACAGTGTAATTTAATCAGCCCAGGAGACGGGTTTCTATTGCTACGATTCGTCCAGAGCCGTAGTTGCACTCCACCATTGGACAGCCTCCTAACACCACTAATGTCCACTCAACACCTCAAATGCCCAGGAGACGGGTTTCTATTGCTACACTCCATCCAGAGTCGAATCAAGGTTAGGGTTTTCATAGTTTCAAATTCAGAAACTTGTGTTTATAACATTTGAGATTTTGCATAAGTTGTTTAATATTGTATGGGTTTATGATTCATCTGTCTACTCTGTTAATGTATGAATCGTTTTGATGGATTGTGATGTTCAATAATTTTTCTTGATCGATTTTAATGATGTTGAGGTTCCGTCCTCAATTGGGTCTTTTAGTTCATCTAGAATGGTATATCAGGTGCAGAATCAGTTTATATTCAGGTGCAGAAATCTGCCGGAACTACAACCAGTGGCAAATTTTTCTGACCTGAAAATAAGTTTGCAACGGATATAAACATAGGAAAACATCTGTTGCACAAATCACCTGAAATGAGTAACGGATAAAACTAAAACCGAACAAATAAAACGTTGACAAAAAACCAAAATGGGACCCACAAAAGTGTTATTCTATTAATGATAATGTTGCACACATTAAGGTATACGTTGCACAAATAAGAAAAATAAACCGTTGCACCAACAATTGTGCAACGTTTATAAGCATTGCTCAAAATAAATTGTGCAACGTATAATATGCGTTGCCCATTAATGCGCAACGCCTTTTTTCCAACAGTTATTACCGTTGCACAAATTATGCGCAACGTTTTTAAGGTTTTTTTGGTGTAGTGTTAGTGTTATTTGTATGACCAACTCTAGGCAAAGGGGAACCGATCCTATGAAGAGGTGCAATTGATCACAAGAGGGAACCGATTCTATGAACATGTGCAACAAGTTTTTAGTGAAAGGGGAACTGATCCTATGGACATGTGCAGGGGAAATACAAGTAGTTACCATAAGTATGTGGGGGAACCGATCCTAGTACCTAGTCAACCGAATTTTTGGAAAGCTAGTGTGACTATGCACAGTACTCACATGGAGGTAGAACCGAAACTTGTTTTGGTAGAACCGTGAAACCCATGATTTGTGATTGAGTGTTCTTAATCAATCACATAGTTCTTGAAAGTCATATGAACCAATTCTAAACTCGTTTGGAAGTGTGGCAAATCGGTTTCAAGATTGTAAGTATGAAAGAGGACTTACAAAGTAAAGATGTCGACATACTTTGAACATGTACATCAACGCTTATCTTTTATTGTTCAAAGATATTCCTTAATTAGGCAGGCGAGCGAAGCGAGAGGGAGGACCTTTATATGGCAACTTTTTGTAAAATCTAAGTGATCAATTGACACAAAAAGATTGGAAATGGTTAGGGCCGAAAAACCAAAAATGTCCCTCCCATTAGTCCAATTACTATAACTCCTTATGTGGATATCTTTTCAGGCGTATAATTGGAAAGCAAACTTTAATATAACATATCTAAAAATCCGTGCCATGGAATTTTACAAATTTTATATCGTTGGAAAGGTTATAAAAAACTATACGCAACAAGTACAAACAACAATATCAAATTTAGAGTTTTACGAAAAATTCGGAGGTATTTATCATTTTAGGCACAATTTTAGAAAATTAAATGTATATCCATTATGCAAACCACCACAAAAGATACATAATACTTTATGTAGAAAAATTTGGTTTATGCATCAACTAATTTTTCGTTGCAACTAATAAAATGATGTACTCCCTCCGTTTCAAGAAAAATGACAATTCTCGAAAATTGAAAGCATAGCCTTTATGCAAACCACCACAAAGGATGCATAACACATCATGCAACCATATTTCGGTTTATGGATCGACTAATTTTCCGTTTCAGAAAAAGTGATACTTTCACATCCCGTTTCAGGAAAAGTGATGCTTTTACCGTTTGGGAAAAGTGATAATTTCTAGTTTCGGGAAAAGTGATACTTCATAGTTTGGAAAAATGAAACTTTAAACTCAGTTTGAGAAAAAGTGAAACTTTTTGTAGTTGCGGGGAAATCCCACTACACCCTCACTAGGAATTTACTCAACTAATCCATTTGAAGATAAATGACTATAGATTTTATTGATTATTTTCTTGAAATGTTTACAAAGGAAGATAAACGAGCTAAAGAAATTACAATCACTCCAATTTTCTCTCTCTTAATGACTTGTAATTCAAAAGAACCTCCTACAGCATTGACTCAACCCTTTATATAGGGTAGTACATAAAGTGCCTTTTCAACTTGAACTCATATATATCTATTTCAACAAGTACAAGCTACTTCGCCTTAAAAGCTACAAAGAGCATTCAAACATATTCAGCATTATAAATATCCGTTGCATTAGTAAGATAAAATCAAAACACTAAAAGAGACCAAACCTAGCATGAATTCACTTTTGTGTATCTAAATTTCTACACCGATGAGAAGCACACAAGCTATGGCCGAATCGCATGAACTTTCCGAGTATTGACATCCAATGGTTTTACCTCACAGGAAGTGGCGACGACACACTATTCCCGTAAATATGAATCCCATGCTTTTATGAAACAATGCATCACACGAAAATTACAACTTGGTAGTCAGTTCCGCATAATACAAGATCCCTAAAATTTTCAAAGTACAAAACCAAAATCAATATCTCAACCTAAAAGCAAGGAAAGAAGACAGAGATGAAGGAATGCACATCTCGTAAAACAACCACTACCTGTCTCCGGGGTTCTACTTCTACTTTTCTTCCTTTTTTACCACAACTTCATTGCAGTTCACTGTGAATCAAGAAATCATTAACATCTTACTAGTGTAATTGGTAGTTACACATACACTTTCCTAGTGTATCTAAGAGTTACATATGCATTTTCCAAGTGTAACTAAGAGCTACACATGCATTTTCCAATGTAACTAAGAGAATCAAAGTTCTTGGAGTTTAGTTTTACCTCTCATAGTTGTGCTACAATATCTTGAACCCAACACCTTGCTTTCTATTTGTTGTACCAATTTTAGAACGCAAAAATTACCTTTTAAAAAAAAAAATTAAACATCAAAAATCTTTGAAACTTGAAAGTGACCAAGGTTAGCAAAGAGACCGGTTTCTTCACAACACACTAAAGAAACTTGAAAGCAAGTGAATGTATTCGAGTCGTAGCCCTCATTCTCGCATCCGTATGAGTGCAACAAGCTATAATATCCGGAGAAACCTTAATATGATCAATGCATAAAACAACATATCAATGTTTTCAAGGTATATAACCAAGTTAAAGCAATCGGAACAAATAGGGACTACAAAATGAATGTAACATTACTTTCAAGATGTATAATCACGATTTTTTGGTTGCAAGGGTTGTTCATTTAAGCGTCTGTGAATCGAGCTACACATGCATCCGACTTGTGTAACTAAAAGTTACACATCAGTCGATTAGTGTAACTAAAAGTTACACATGCATCCGACTTGTGTAACTAGGAGTTACGAAGGATGTGAGTTATAAAAACATTTTCTATCAGAAGAGCTAAGGATCATCGTTTCTCACCTTGACAATAGCCAACATCCTTATCTATCCAGGTATAAATCACAAAATATTAAAGCTTTGATAAATATTCTTGCTTCTCATATAGTAAGCTAGTGTCATTTAGGTCTGTGCCAACCTAAGTCCCTTGAAGCAATAAATAATTTGTTGACCTTCTAAAAGAAAGTACTAAAGACACAAATTGAACACCCGATGTAATTGTGGACTTCTTAATGTACATAGATACAAACCATGAAATATGTATCATTAAATAAACTCCATGAAAATAATATACAATCAGAGCATTGGTTGAATCAATTCACGTTTTACAATCGGCTTTAAATGAACTTATATCTTTGCAGCCCAAACTATCTAACAATTGTCAGGTCATTCCTACTTTTAACATACCCGAATGAGTTCAAAGACTCAAAACCATTCAACCAAGGTCAACCTTGCCGATAATCACAAAACAAGAACAAAGGCTAGGATAAGAATGAAAAATGACTTAAAGAAGGAAATGATCAACTCATTTTCAAAACGAACACAAAAACAAAAGCAACAGCATAATAAAGCGAAAAGCAAATATTTTACACCATTTTCAAAATCCAAAAATGGTTGGCATGCCTTAATATCAATAAGTGCAATAGCCCAATAAAAACTCAATGAGCTCTTAAAAACCTACTAAGCCAATTTATCATGATAATGACAGACATTTGGGAATGAGGATATCATATGAAAACCCATGGTTGCATTTCAATCATTACCTTATCATCCAAGACTTCCTCGTACCAAGGACAAGTATCATTTCCTCCCGGAAGTTGCATACTCGACCACCAATCATACTAATTAGTATACAATCCACATAGTCTAGTTTGCTAAATGTTTGTAGCATCTCTCATTTTTATATAAAGAAAAGGTATTACTTCTTTCAATGAATCTGATCATCAGGTACACTAAAAGTTAAAACTATAAGGCTTTTTATTCTTCCAATCAATTAATTCATATGCTCGATATTATTATATCGCCAATGAACGGTTTCTTTTTGATTTTATTTCCATTTTCGCTCAAAAACTACTATAGCTAATAAGACAATCCTCTTATCAAAATTCCCAAATCCATAAAACACAACTTTAAACGAAAAAAATCCACAATATACCAAAAAATCAATCAATATAAACTAACAAAAATCATTACAAAAGTATAATAAAGATTTTGGTTCATTCTCTGGCGAAGATACTAAATAGGAGAAATGTAAAAAAAGAAAATGAACGATAGAGGGAGGGGAATAAATACTGTAATGAGACTGATAATACTATCACAGGTTTATAACTATCAGTGAGTTGAAAATCCGAATCATATAGACAATTGCGATGTGTAAATAAAGATGCTTCACAAATCCAACATTCTGTATTTGGAACGGATCTTTTAAAAGACCTAAATATTATCGACAAATTGAAATTTAACCTATTTACCCGATTTGTATGCACTCGACCTAAATACATGAATCGATTGATAGAAAAAATCGTGGTTTTCCTCTTCCGATCCGAATAGAATAAATTAAAACAAAATCAAATGCTAATCAAATTGTATAAGATCAAAAACCTTACCCGAGTAAGTATCGAAACACCGAAACCACTTTTGAATGAAAAAGAATCCAGCTTGTTCTCCTTTCTTCACCGATCCAGGAATAAAATCAACCAAAACAAAAACTATATCGAACTAATTAAACTAAAAAATCAATTGATTTACGATCGAGAACATATAAAGATAGTGTATATAAATGAAAAATCAAAAAAATCAACCTGGAAATTATTTTGCTTTGAGCCGAGAGAGAGAAAGAAGAGTAGTCGGAGAAGAGAGAGAAACATAATAGAGAAATGAAAATATCTTTCTTGATATTCCTCTTGTATATATACTAAGGCTAGTGTTGTAATTATTAAAATTGTAATAATTAATTATGGGCTAGATCGCTAAGAAAATTTGATATTTTGAGGCCTAGTAATATCATTTTAAAAGTATGGAGTTGACAATGAGTGATCCGTTTAGCGGGGCTTCTATATGTTGAACCCATATGTAGTTAGAGTAAAAATCCGTGCCTTGGAATTTTACAAATTTTATATCGTTGGAAAGGTTATAAAAAACTCTCTACGCAACAAGTACAAACAACAATATCAATTTTAGAGTTTTACGAAAAAATCTCGGAGGTATTTATCATTTTAGGCACAATTTTTTAAAATTAAATGTATCCATTATGCAAACCACCACAAAGATACATAATACTTTATGTAGAAAAATTTGGTTTATGCATCAACTAATTTCATTAACTTCAATAAAATGATGTACTCCCTCCGTTTCAAGAAAAATGACAATTCTCGAAATTGAAAAAGCATAGCTGCTTTATGCAAACCACTTTAAGACGATAACATCATGCAACCATATGGCCCCGGTTTATGGATCGACTAATTTCCGTTTGAAAAAGTGATACTTTCACATCCCGTTTTGAGAAGAAATTGATACTTTTACTCCGTTTCGGGAAAAGTGATAATTTCACTCCGTTTGGAAAAGTGATACTTTTACAAGCTCGTTGGGAAAAATGAAACTTTAAACTCGCGTTCTTCTAAAAGTGATACTTTTTCTCAAACGGGCAACGTATCATTTTTTCCACTACACCATATTTTGCGTTTTTGTAACACACTATTTGATCCACGAAATGGAGTTGTGACGCATAAAGACCGTAACAACGAGGTGTGTGTAACAAATATTCGTAACCAACATGTCGCCGTTACGAATTTGTGGCTGTGACGCACTTAAGCAGACTCACAATAGACCGTCACGAAATGAAAATTCGTAACCGACGTTTGACCGTTTCTAAAAAAAAAAATTTTGATTCTAAATACATTGACTAAGTCTACGCGACCGACTCCCGTGTTCGGTAAAAAAATTTAATGAACCAAGAATTTTCCGTTACTAAATTTTACGAGGGTTACTAATTGTTTGACCAGGTCAACGTTGACCGATTCCTACTATCCCGGTAAAATTAGTGACACTTCTTTTCTGGTCTGAATCCTTTTTTACAAAAAAAAAAAAGTCGGTCTTTATTGACCTGAGGTCAATATTAATGTTCCCTCCCTTTCATTTTACTCCCTGCGGGTACCCCCTATCCCCATTGTTACAATAAAATCCAATTCAAACATTTCAACATTCAAAAGAAGTCATTCAAATCCAATTTAACATTCCAACATTCAAAGAAGTCATCAATCCAATTTAACATTCCAACATTCAAAAGAAGTCATTCAATCCACTTTTACATTTGTGCTCATGTGCCATAACCGTTAAGTATAGAAGTGCCATAACTCGCTAAGTATAAAGTAGATGACTTATCATCCAAAAAATATAAGAAGCAAAAATAACTGATATATGATACTTGCGTTCATGTTGAGTTCAACTGTCAGATGATCCATAAATGCTAAGTATAAGTAGATAACTCTTTTATCACTCCAAAAATATAAGAGTTCCAGCATACCAATAAGCCAATCGATCCACTTATTTCTTTATTCAATATCCGCTTGTCCTGCGACATTCTTTATAACTACTTCACCGCAAAACAAGAAAACAATGCTTTAGAAATAGAGTTACACAAACTCTATGATACCATATCGAATAAAGATAAAGCATACAAAGAATACTACTAAGAAATAAAGCTCTCGGACTTGTAAGCAATCACACATTACAAATTTGTTCTAAGAAAATACTAAGCGACAAAAGAATCGAAATATCTATACCACACAACAAAAAGATGAACAACTAATTTATATCTACGGAAAATGAACTTACGGTAATCAAAGTCCAACATCTTAGCTTCATTAACGGGTGTTTTCATGCGTTCTGTCAAAGCCCCTTCTCCATCTCCCGTATTTCCACCTAATTAAGATTTGCGTCAAGTTCTTCAATAAGTTTTTTCTCGGGTTCTTCTCCATACCGTTATTATGATATAACAATTGATGGAGTAAATACTAATGAACTTTACAACGCTCGTTCAGCTCTATACTCTGATGATATCGATAGCTTTTCTACTCTAGCAACCCTATTATAAACCAACCAAAACCAAGTTTTATATCTACTT
This sequence comes from Papaver armeniacum, assembly GCA_023531295.1. Taxonomy (NCBI): domain Eukaryota; kingdom Viridiplantae; phylum Streptophyta; class Magnoliopsida; order Ranunculales; family Papaveraceae; genus Papaver; species Papaver armeniacum. The sequence continues at coordinate 22,383 of JAJJWW010017616.1, forward strand.
TCGATTTTTCACCACTTTAGATTCTATTGTTCAATAAACCACGACTTTAATGATTGCACACACACATACAAAAGAAATGTCCTAGCCAGTGAAACACCAAACCCATGTTGTACTAATCCCTAATTTTGGATATAAATGAATGAAAAATTTGTAACAAGTACCTCACACCGGCGACGTTTCCTTGTTTTCGTCTCTCGTTTAGCAAAGAATAATACCCAGTGAATATGTGTAGACGAGAGTAGAGGAGGGTAGGCATTAAGTCGTTTTCTTAAGACTTTCTTCTTCTTTCATTTAACCGCACGCCTCCTTTTCGCCGTGCTGCCATGAAAAGTAAATACAAGAATTTCTTAGATCTCAAGAAGCGGCCATAGATAACATAAAAGAAGAAAGACATGGTTGTGCATCATGTCAAGAAGATCACAAAATAGACTTACCAAGAGATGAAGGTCACCAACAAGATAATCCAATAATAGTTTGATCATTAAACATTATACCTCGCAAGAAAGTGTAAATCAAGGTTAAAACTATATCCATAAATTGCAGCTTCAATTTCTACAAGCGTAACAGTCAAGTAATTACCAGGGATTGATATTCCCTAGTGGCTCCTATTGTTTGAAAGAACCTAACTCCGATCATCCGCACAACCAAAACACATATAAACAAACTACACTCATACACAAAGTAAAATTCACAAAAAGATATATTAACATTCAAAGTCGTTAAGCAATTAGTACTTTCTTATGCACATTTGCATAAGAATCTCCTACACAACCGCATCGTAGTTTACTCGAGTTTACCTATGAGAACATATCAGAGTTGGGCCCCATATAAAAGTGCGAATAATAACACAAAAAGATGGTGACAAAATAGCAAAAAAAAGCATATCAGCTGCCGTCGAGTCGGAAGTATCACTTTTGCGGAAACGGGGTGAAAGTATCACTTTTCTGAAACGGGACGAAAGTATCACTTTTTCGGAAACGGGGCGAAAGTATCACTTTTGCGGAAACGGGGTGAAAGTATCACTTTTCTGAAACGGGACGAAAGTAGTCGCAGACAAACCCTATCTTCAGATTCTTCTTCGGTCGGCCCTCCCACCGTGGCAACGGTCGTACTAGTAGCTAAAGGAAAATCAGGATCGAAAAATAAATTGAGAATCTTTTTAATTAAGGTTTTTAATTTTATTTTTTGGAAATGAAAATTGGTAATGCATTTACTAATTGGAGATTTTCTAAAGAAATTTTCGGTCAATGTTTGGACAAAGCATTTCAAGGAATTATGGAAACCGACTTGGAATATATTGCATATCTTGAGAATATTTTCGGTTTTGGAAATTCTTGTTGTCCAAACTTCCTGTCTATAAATACCAAAGTTTGCATTTCTAGCAAACTAATCCGAGCTAGCAAAACTACTTAGTTGTATTTATTCTTGCGGAGCCGCCTATTCGAAGAGGAAAGTAACCTAATTAGGCGAAATCTCTACGTCGCTCGCTTTAAAGACTTCTTTGGGATTGAGGCTCTATTAGTACCGTTGGTGAGAAACTAGATAATTGCAGTTTATTATTAGTTTTCGATCAGATTTGATTGACTAACGATTGTTGAACTTTGATTACACCTATTTTGTTTATGCTTGAGAATCTTCTTCCGATATAAGATTCACTCAAACTAGATCAAGTTTCGACATGGATCTTTAGACTATTTATAGATATAAAGACGTCTTGTGATAATCCATTGTTAACGGCACTAAAATCCGTGCGTTGATTGATCACAAGATATTCAAGTTGATTGTGTGCAGTGTTTATTGAAGATCTAAGAAGATTTGAAGACAAAGAAGACTTTGAAGATTTGATTTGGGTTCATAATCTTTTTGGTGTGCACAATACTTGTTTCGATTAAAGAGGATCAACTATAATCGTTTATCCTTGTGGTAGATTGGATTGATTAGTTGAGTAGATCGGCATCAATACGTTTCTTTGTGATTAAAGGTATTGATTGCAAAATCTATACTGATGCCGATTGGGTAATTGCCATTAGATAAATCTAAGGACTCGACAAATGAGTTTATTGAGATAAACTAAGAGCCTTTTGTCGAACTCACATCACTTGGTTGAAAAGAGTTTCTACCAAACATATTTTGTTCTTCCCTTTACCGTTTTGGAAGGAATACACGAACCTAAGGAATTGTTCCAAGTACGTGACTTATTTATAAGTTGGAGGTTTAGGGAATACTGACGGAACTAGGTGAACTATAGGTTTAGTTGCTTGGTCTCAACTATATGAAGTTGGTTTGATTTTGTATAGCGGATTAATCCCGGTATTCAATTCGACAGGTCGGGGGTTTTCTGCATTTTGCGTTTTCCTCGTTAACAAAATCTTGTTGTGTCTTTACTTTTATTTCCATAATTATAATTGTTTTTATTATAATTATAAGTAAAATACAAACGGTAATTCATATTTACTTGATACTAATCCTATTTACTTGATACTAATTACGTTTGTTGTATTGTCTCGATCTCGTATCCTGCAAACGATCACACGTAGTGTAACCGATTAGTTGTATTGTCTCGACTCTAGGTCATAGACAATCACTTTGGAGAAAGGACTTATGTGGAAAGTTTTAGATTGAGGTATATTTGAGTACCATCGTCTTTTCAATGGTCTCTCAAATTATATTAATGTTATGACTACGGACATATGCGATTACAACGAGTACGAGAAGAATTCTGCAATTAAATTTTTAGGACCAGGTTAAGGGACGTGTAAAAATTTTGGGAGTACAATGATGGCATGTGGTTTAAGAAAAATGTTGTTGAAGCTATTATATGGTAATACACAAACTCATTGCCTCATTGAATTTGGAGTAGTGGACCGTTTAAAAGGAGGAAAAGGAGATGGAGATAGTCATAAAGGAACAACACGGTGGGAGGTTTCTTGAGAATGACCGAGTCTTATGGACTACTTCCCTAAGTTCACAACCCTGTAACACCCGTATTTTTAACATGGCGCAGGCTAAAGGGATGCGCCATGAACGATGAAGCTTCATTCAAAGCTTAAGCTGGAGTAGAAAAATGAACATTAGCCCTTGGCCAATATGTTACGTTCGGTAACATGGTCAGGAGATTGGGTTGATTTTACTGACCAACATGGTCGGAGATTGGGTTAGCGTGAGGACAACCAACATGGCTGACATCGGGTTGGCGGTGAATAGCCAACATGGATGGAGATTGGTTGTTGGCAAGACATCCAACATGGCTAGACATCGGGTTGGCGGATGACACTAACACAACAACATGGCTGACATCGGTAGCGATGAGGACAACCAACATGGCTGCACATCGTGCTGCGTCGATGGACAGCCAACATGGCCGCATCAGTCACAGTGGACAGCCAACATGGCTGCACATCGGGTCGACAGCGGCGAGGCGGCCAACATGGTTGAACATCGGGTTGCAAAGGGCGTGACCAACATGGATGAACATCGAGATGGCATTGGCAGTGGACATCCATCTTGCCGCTATTCAAATATATGCCAACAATGAATAGTAAAATGGGGAGTTGATGAATGATTTTTGGTCCCCCAACCGAAGTTGTAAAAGTATCAAGTTAACATATATAGGAGGGGTAGTTGGTTGATGGTGCATATACGAGGACCATGCGCCAAGTAAGCCTCATAGCTAGTTTTAAGAGTATAAATGATTCCTAAGGCTCATTTATAGTTGCGTAGCCTCATAAAGAGGGCATTGGATGCTTAGACATTGTTATGCCATTGCGGACCAAACATGTCATCACTTGGATATACCGGACTAGGACATTACATTCATTGGCTGTACGACACCCTCGCAACAAGTTGGTTTAAGTTTTCTGTCCTTTCTGGATGAACTTCGATCCTGCTTTCTGATCCCTTTAGAGTAGGTAAGGGCAATGTAGGCAGCCGCAATGAGTTGCGAGATTGTCGGTCCAAAGACTTTGTCGTTCATATCATCTAATATGGAGATGATTGCGACGTTATGGCCCTCAAATATCATCCGGCTCGGAACTGATGCAAGAGATGATTGTGGCCAAACTTTATGAGGCTAGTTGCATTCCATTCTTGGATGCTCATACTTCTTATCAAGGCGTTCGAGCCACTAGTGGAAAATAGTTGATTTGCTGACCACAAAGCAAGTCATAAGATAATGTAGTTAAATGACTTGCTTTGGCTAGTCTAGGAAAGGGTCGTCATTCTGACGTGTCTCAAGGTCGTTGAAAATCCTATATCAACGAATCGATTTTAATGGTCGATAATTTATGATCGACATCAATCGGTCAAGGATGTAAATCTTAATATAAAAAATTTGATTGATTGGTTGTATCTGTCCCGGTGATTGACCTTCAAATCTTAAATCAAACACAAATGAAATTCAAATTAGAATTCAAACGAGAATCAAATGAAACTCAAATTAGAATTCATTCAATTTAACATTCAATGATTCATTGGTTTCAAATTACACAAAAGGATTAAAATCTGGAGTTATGACCAATGTAATCTTACAAGAAAAACACTAAACAAGTGCAAAACCAAACGTATTACAAAACCTCTCCATCCCAATACTCATCATCTCCAACAATTGCCGAAATTAAATGAGCTTCATTCGTGGTTCCAGTGAAGACAAATGGATCTATAAGCATTCTTCTGGGGTCCGAATCTATTGGAGATTCAAAACCAAATACCAATGCTTCCTTGGAGATCACTATCGTTTCCATTTGTATGTTTAAGCAAACCCAAGTTTAAACCCGAAAGCCGAAATATAACCTCGAACTTAACACGATTTGTAATAAGACTTAGAGAAAATAATAACAACTAAAAATGATAACAAGGAATGTGTGATGTAGATACGTTTTATTTACTCCGAGTCCGAAAGGGTAGCTTATCAATTATCATGTTTCTCAATCCCCATCTCTTATCAATG
>JAJJWW010017617.1:0-39516 GCA_023531295.1 Papaver armeniacum
CAACACGTTAATAGAAGACTGCCGATGGTGGTTTTTAGCTTAGGGTTAAAATCGTAAAACCGTACATCCGACATGACGTCACTATGACAACTAGCGCATTTATTGAATCAATCATCATGCCTACGTAAGAATTACCAGTTTTACCTTTTTTTTATATACATTTGTCATGTTCCACGGTAGAACCCCTTAGTATTGACCGACATCATCTTCGTATATACCAAACCCTAATTCTCTCACCACCGTGCCAATGGCAAACCATGCCGCCACGCCACGTTCGCGCCAAGGCATGCATACCATGCCGCGCACCACCGTGCCAATGGAAAACCATGCCATCCACGCTTTGCGCAAAGGCATGCCAACTATGCCACCGCACACACCGTGCCAATGGAAAACCATGCTAGCCATGTCTCCGCGCCAAGGCATGCCAACCATGACACCAGCACCATCCGCCAATGGAAAAACCATGCCAGCCACGCTCGCCAAGGCATGCCAATCATGCCATGGCGACCACCGTGCTAATGGAAAACCATGCCACCCACGTGCCTGGCGCTTTCAAGGCATGCCAACCATGCCATCCGCACCACCGTGCCAATGGCAAACTGTGCTAGCCACGTCTCTGGCCCAAGGAATGCCAACCATGCCAGCCGCACCACCGGCCAATAGCAAACCATGCCAGCCACGCTCGCGCCAAGGCATGCCAACCATGCCAGCCGCACCATCGCGTGCCAATGGCAAACCATGCCACCACGTCTGGCCACGCCAAGGCATTCCAACCATGCAAGCCGCGATCCACCGTGCTAATGGAAAACCATGCCAGCATGCCTCCGCACCAAGGCATGCCAACCATGCCAGCTGCACCACCGTGCCAATGGCAAACCATGCCAGCCACGTCTCCGCGCCAAGGCATGCCAACCATGCCAGCCACACCATCGTGCCAATGGCAAACCATGCCAGCCACTTCTCCACGCCAAAACAAAGGGTTGCAATAATCAACGGCTACACTTCTCTTTGAGATGCAGATCTCGACCATCCAAGTTCGCCACCTAACTCATGGCAACTTGCGGCCCAAAGACAAACACCACGGTTTGCACTAAACCCTAGTTTTGGCCGCGCCTATACCATGCCAGCCTTTCCTTCACGTCACTGGCTGCCAAAATGAAGGGTTGCAACGATCAACGACCACATTTACATCTAAGATGAAGATATTAACCGTCCAAGGTCACCAACTATTACGTGGCAACTTGTGGACCAACGCCAAGCCTTAATTGTGGTCGCGCCCAAACCACGCTAAGACCCTTTTGGCCGTGCCTAACTACACCAAAATCCTAGATTGCCGCCATACTTTCATGCCGCTAACTACAAAAACGAATTGTTGCAATAATCAACTCGCTACCCTTCTCTTTGAGATGCAGATCTCGACCACACAAGTTCGCCACCTGACGCATGGCAACTTGCGCCCAAAGCCAAAAACACACGGTTTGCACCTAAACCCTAATTTGGCCGCCTACTCTATGACAAAGCCATACTCAACGCTGGCTGCTAAAACGAAGGGTTGCAATAATCAACGGATACCCTTCTCTTTGAACACAAGTTCGCCACCTGACGCATGGCAACTTGCGGCCCAAAGCCAAAACACACGGTTTGCACCTAAACCCTAATTTGGCTGCGCCTACTCTATGACAAGGCCATGACTCAACGCTAGATGCTAAAACGAAAGGTTGCAATAATCAACGGATACCCTTCTCTTTGAGATGCAGATCTCGACCACACAAGTTCGCCACCTGACGCATGGAAACTTGCGGCCCAAATCCAAAACACACAGTTTGCACCTAAACCCTAATTTGGCCGCGCCTACTCTATGGCAAAGCCATGCTCAACATTGGCTGCTAAAACAGAGGGTTGCAATAATCAACGGCTATCCTTCCCTCTGAGATGCGGATCTCGACCGTTCAAGTTCGCCACCTGACGCATGGAAGCTTGCGGCCCAAAGCCAAAACACACCGTTTGCACCTAAGCCCTAATTTGGCCGCGCCTACTCTTTGACAAGGCCATGACTCAACGCTGGCTGCTAAAACAAAAGGTTGCAATAATCAACGGATACCCTTTTCTTTGAGATGCATATCTCGACCACACAAGTTCGCCACCTGACGCATTGCAACTTGCGGCCCAAAGCCAAAATACACGGTTTGCACCTAAACCCTAATTTGGCCGCACCTGCTCTATGACAAAGCCATACTCAACGCATTTTGCTAAAACAAAGGGTTGCAATAATCAATGTCTACCCTTCTCTTTGAGATGCAGATCTCGACCACACAAGTTCGCTACCTGATGCATGGCAACAGCTGTGAGCCGTTACGAATTGACACGTGGTACAGCTCAGGGTCGTTACGATTTTTTTGTAACAACGAGGTCGTAACATGCTAGAGCTGGGCATTACGTGGAAAATTAGTAACGTGCCAGAGCCATTACTACGTGGCAAGTTGAAACAGCTTAGAGCCACTACGAATATTTTTGTAACAGCAAAAAAATTACTGCCAGTCAACATTAACGTGGTCAAATTTAGTCAATACTGACCAATTTTGACCAGGTCAATATTGACATGGCAGTTCATTTTCTTAGGAAGTAAGCCGAGTTCCAATTAATCTAGGCCCACCTTTCATTCCATTCATCATCCACATTCAACAATCAATTAATATCATATTCAACCAATTCATGTCAAAAAAGAACACAAATTCTAAGTATTTTAATATCAAATTCTAAGGAATACACATAAACTTACTCAATCCCTAAATTGGTTAATAGGAACTTTCAAAATTTTCTAAGCTCCTAAGTTCGATTCAAAAAATCTTCCAACTTAAATCACGTAGATACTACATAGAAACTTACAACACTAGCAAATTTGATAAGGGACCTAATGAGTCGAGCATTTCCCAAACACTAGTCTCCAAGCACAAATCAGCCCTAAGCTATCCTTGCAACATTATTCGTCAAGTTCTCCGTAATACCTGGCTTTAAGTTCATAATTCCCAACCTATACTACACAAAACAAGCCAAAAACATCTATAAGAATACCAACTTAAGGCTACCAAATTTATGAAATTTACCAGCAGACAACTAAACATACATAGAGGTGTAAGTAAATGAGAAAACTTAAGCAACACTAAGAAACAAAAGGGTATCGGTAACATAATTACCTGGTTAAAGAATAGAGCAAAGTGGACAGTTTCAACAGCCTTGTCAATGTCGGCATCTTCACATACAATGAATGGAGATTTCCCTCCAAGCTCCAGAGTCACTGGCTTAAGGTTGCTTCTACCAGCCGGTTCAGAAATAATTTTGCCGGTTATAGTTGATCCTGTGAAAGAAAGCTGAAAAGATGTTAGCCTTTTCTATGTAAATATATGATAAAACAAAATTTGTGTTACTTCTGCAATCTTCGATATATATAATCTTCCTCAGATATAGGAAAATGAACCTTGTCGACATCCATATGACTAGCAAGTGTTACACCATCCGTAGGACCATATATAGAAATCATATTGAGAACACCCTCAGGAAGGCCGGCCTAGAATAGACAATACATAACTAAGAAACCTAAAGCATGCATTCAAAGTTAAAGACTAATTAAGAGAACCCATATCATGGAGCAGCTTCGCCACGCAAAAGTACCCTTGACTTTTCATGCAAGGTTGAAGTAAACTTAGTAACAAAATAGAGAAGAAGTAACAGCACCAAGCTCCAGTGACCGATTTAGTAATTAACGGTACCAAGCTCCAGAAAGTACCTGTAATAAATTGACAAACTCCTCGGGTTCTTTTGCGAGACGCATACCATGTCTACCAGCAGCAGTAGTTTCATAAGAAAATCAAACACACAATAATTCTACTGAAATCTTCTTCAGTTAATATGGATAAGTTTTAAGCAGTGATAACTCTCTGAAATAAGATAAAAGATTCACAGAAATTACCTGCATTAGTTGCATGACAGAAAAATCAAACATCCATAACCAAGTCGTGATGCAGAACTAATATTTAGCAAGCCTCAACTCTCAAGCGCCAACAAATATATCAAGTTATAGATTTATTAACTCATTACTTCAAGTGCCGCTAGGTCATTGTCAGAATAGTGCCCCATCTCCTTCTACATAATCAACCACAGGTTCCAGTTAGTACTTGCAAATATACAGAATGAGAGACAAAAACTAATTTCTAAAAGGAAAACAAAAACTAGTACACAGTGGCTTGTGGATCAAGTTTGTAGTACAAAGTGCACCTACATTCAAACAGAAAGAGTGAACTGAACATGTGAAATATAAGAAGGGTGGGAGAGAAACTTGTTAAACTGATATTTTCCAACCAGAATACGCAGGGAAGTACTTCCAAGATGAAGTGCGATGTTCAAATTTATATCTTGTGATGTTATAGTACTCTTTTCATATAGCAATAACAAGTTGCAATGCAACTTAAATCCTCTGCACAAACATTATTAGATTTTAGCCTACACGAATCGTCATAAACTTGAGATCATGTTTAACTGTTCAAATCAAATCTTACTTGGTACACCTACGGAGTAATTCTGACTTCTCCTTTTGGACAGCGAATTCCGGGACGAACCTCTGCGCAACGGTGTAACATGTTGCTCTTAGTTCAGGTCCTGCAGCTCTATGTATTGCTAGCCAAAAACATTTCCAAACAGTATAAGACCAACTATCTAAATAATAAGTACCAATTCATTTCCCATAAGCATAAAACTACAAAGAAACTAAAACATTATTGTCATGGGTTTAGCATGTGTTTACCTCCATCAACACCCCCACCTCCAAGCATCCGTTCATTATATGCATTTACTTGTCATAAGAAAAGGGTCATCAAATACTCATATCAGAGGATAACCCCACATGGACAATGCAAGCCAATATAAAATTTCACAAATTTCACAAAGAATTATACAAATCTGACCAACACCTCCACCTCCACCTATTAGTTAAAATTCTACCAATTCAGAGCTCACTAGTGGAAAATAGGGTTTTTTCAACGCACATCCGTGACCCTCGTTGACGGTCAACGGACCATTGACCGGTCAAGATGGTCATTGATCTAAAAAAAACACGGAAAAGTTATTTAATCCCTATTAACGGTCGTTGCATAACAAATTTTTAATACCGTATTAGTCCTTTTCAACTACTGATGTCGCGACCGCTGATCTTAGATGTTCCAGTGCGGTTAGATTTCCTCGAGATTGAGTCTGATAATTGACATACGGCTATGATTAAATACCTCATCTCTTCATTACAACCAGAAGAAACCTTATCTCTTTAATTTTTTTATTTCTTCTCTCTCACCTCTTTCACGGCCTAACTCATCTCTATCCTTTTCTTGGTTTTTTCTCTGAAAGTTTAATGGAGATCGAGTCTGCTTATTGACTTCCTCTCTCATCTCTTTCATTATTTGCTCTCAATCGACCTTCATCGTCTTCCTCTGCAATTTTTCCAGATCCGGAAGGTTGAGTAGAAGTCAACCTCAAACAAATAATCGATTTCAATGTTAGTATGTGTTTTTAGTATGTCTTATCGCGACTAATTTGGTAATGTCTATGACTGATTCTTATTCATCATGTTCAATTACAAAAATTTAATTTTTAGTTTTAGGGTTAGGGTAAATTTTCAAATCTCTTGATTTTCCTAGTAATAGTTTGATTAAGTGTTATATTTGTTAATTGGGGTTGTAGATCACTTCCACTTTCGGTTCCTATTGATTATGTGGTGGTGGTCATGAAGGTGAAGATGACTCGGTTTGCCAATAAGATTGCTCATTACATTGCTTGTATTTTTTTTAGGTGAGTTAATTTGTTTTTGTTTCTTCAATTTTGATTTAGGGGTATTGTAATATCATGAGTTGATGATATTTCAGTTTGGTTTTGTTGATTCCAAGCTAAGTCATTCTTAGGTTCCATGACATGAGCTTTTGATTGGGAAAGAAATTGAAGGTGGTAAATTGGTTATCAAGAATTGGGGTTTGGTTGTATGCAGAATTTTGTTATTTGTGATGCTTTGATTTATTTATTTTGTTGGGTGTTAGTGATCCGATCAAATTTTTTTTTTTCATGTTGATTTTGAAGATGAGGAGGAATATTTTTGAAGGACCTTATGGAATGAGGATGTGTTTGTTTTCTGAAGTGGTCAAATACAGGTATAGTTTGGGTTTATTTGATTGAAATCATTTATGTTTCATCAATGATGTCTTGGCCTTCGGGTGGCGGTTAAAGTATGTGTTTTTTTGAACTTCGCTTATGAGTTCATAGTTTTGTGGATGTTGAGTTGATTAAGCAATAATAAGTACTTGGTTTCACATAGTTAATTATTTTTAGTTTCGCTTACTAGATGTGTGAAGCAAGGATATAGACTTTTCCTTGACTGGGAGTTACACTTTAAAATAGGTTTTGAAATGAAGATAAGACCTTTTTGATGCTTTTGAGTATTTCAAAAGGTTGGCTTTTCTGCTCTAATAATCGGAGTAATAATTCAAGGTTTGGAAAAACTCTCAATCTTACTACTCGCATTAGCAGAGCCACACGTTTCAGTAAATTTACATCCCATTTTATGCACCTTCCATAGCTTTTCTCGTGCTAAAGCATGTGATAACTTCTTCCAATTCTCATATATATAGGAAGGCGCCGACCCAAATGATGTATCATATGGAAATACACCTCGATATATGAAGCAAGGCATGAATGCGTAGATGCCATTACGCGCTTATGGAAGTCAAAAGATCCAAATTATAAAATGGATGTGCGTCCGTATTAAACTTTTGTACTTGCTCCTTTTTGTCCAAATTTTCATGTCTTTTGAGAGTATGTGTTATCTACACACACAGATGATTATGCATGCCCATACAACTTCACCATAAATTTTGTATCCTAATGACTAGTCTCGGGGTACTAGTGCTCGTCCTATATTTGATATATATCATAGTTGATGTTTTAGTAGTCTATTTAATATCTTGTCACATAAATTGAATAAACAAAAGACTGTATAAGGTATCTCAATCGCTATTAACTTATTACATTAGAACTATAAGTGGCGTGTTCGTTCGGTACTAAATAGTCTTCTTACGTGACATCTTGAGTTTTTTTTTCATGTTATATTCTTTCTGTTTTCGATCCCAGTGAGGAGTTACAACATTAGAAATGGCTTCTATGGAGTGCAATTATCAAATTGTTGAAGTTCTTTTTCCTGTGACGTCTCCCATTCCAACTTATCCTGATTGGAGCATCACCGGACTAATGAGGCATGTAAATTACGATGCAAAAAAAAAAAATGCGGGTATGGAGTTTATGTCATCTGAGTCGATGGGTTGTTCAACTTTTCTTTGTTTCCTTATACTCTCATGGTAACTTAGCAAATGGTTCTTCTGGCTCCTCTTTACATTAATAAAAATTGTCAACAGCTTTTTCTTCCCCTCCACTATTTGTGAACCTCTAGCAGACTTCCTCCTAGTTTATGCCTTATTTTGCATCCTCCATTATGAGTCATCAAGTTTGTAGTCCTACATTCTATAAGCCTACAACAATACTGCCTGGTTATTTAAAACCTGTATACGCTGACTTGCCGATATTCTCGGGAGCAAGTATGGCTCCACGAGATGGCTCATTCCCATATATAGTCGTGTTATGTTGTCATTGCCTGAACTAGTCAATCACCTGTAGAGCTTGCTGTCTAGTTTTAGGCTCGTTCACTCCGTAATGGAACCTCATTCACGCTCTTTGAGATGGGTACGTATACATTGAAGGCGAATATGAAACATTTTAGTTGTTGGACTATGTAACGTCTCTCTCATGAGAGCTTTTATTCCCAAAACTAAGACAACATGCACATAGGTTAGTCAATGGGTGTGGCGCACTCTATAGCGAGCCAAGCTGGGCTGCCCGGGTTAGCTTGAGTTGTTAGCATGCCTTGTTGGCTTTGTTGTCACTAAACAAAGTGGACTGTTTGACTCATCTAGTTATGGTGCACCAATACTTATTCCTAGCATCTCATATCTCTTCCATTCATCGCTAATTCAGAATTCTAAATGTGCGGAAACCCCAAATTTGATGTGAATTCAACAACAATGTGGAAAATCTTTGCGAGAGGAAGTCCATATGAAGGAGAAGTTTCGCCAGGAAAAATCAAAAGGAAAAGAAGCATTTCAGGGAGAGCAGTATCTTATGGCATTTGATTGGTTCGCAGAGGTAGTTTCTAATCGATGAAATTCTTTTCGCTTTTGCATGTTGTTGAACAAGACTCTGTGTAGCTTATAAGTGCTGTTATAGGAGGGTATTTGGCATTCAAACCATGAGGTTTTTTTCTTTTGTACTTGTAAATTCTTGGATCATGACTACGGAGTGACTTAGTAACCCAACCTTTGTCGGGTCTTAGTGGCACATATGTTGTTTAGGTAAATCAACAATATAACATATTAGATTAACCAATACTATCATTTAATTAACGTAATAGATTAACATAGAATGAGTTCCACAGGGTTATTTAATTTGTCTTTTTCACGAAGTATTATTTCTTCTATTGGCAGATTGGTAACCTTGTTTTCAACACTATAGTGTTTTTACATTCACTTAAACGAGCATATAGGGTGTAGATTACAATTTTTTTACATGTATCTTCCTTTAGAAGTATTGATTCTTATTCATTCTTTCTATATTCTCAAATCTTGCAATGAAAACTTAAACTTACTCTGGTGTGTGGTGTCATCCGCTAGTTCTTATGATTAATTTTGGCATCTGAACATATTTGGTTCTGGTTTTCTGGTAGCGCATGGACCTATAGGACGTAATATATGCCACAATATCTGGTTTGTTCTTTTTTATGGTGAATAATGATGAGATAGACTGATTGTTTCTAAAATCACTTGTGTATTTTGAGTTCGTGGAACAAACAAAAGTTTAATCTTCGTACCAATGAAGAAGGTTCCACATTGACTTTCATTTTTCTTCTTTTAGATATTTAATGTGTTAGTTCTTTGAGTCTTTATGTTCTTTGGATTCCACATGTATCTTTTAAGAAAACTTATTAGGACTTGTATTATGCGAATCAGGATTTGAATCCTCTTTGTGTGATTTTGAAACTAAAAGTCAATCAATTCCGGTTATGGGTTGTGCAATGAATACAATGAATGTTTCTTTGGAATGGAATTTGGTCCAAACATTATTATTATTTGAGTTTGATTTTCTTCTTATTTAAGCTTCATTTGAATTCTAATTTGAGATTTAGTCGGATTGATCAGGCAGACGGATCGGTCGGATTGATCAAAGCCGAGATGGATCAATCCGATTCGATCAAAGCCGGACATCCAATCAATTTATTTTTTTATATTAAGATTTATATCTATGACTGATTGAAGTCGGCCATAAAATATTTACCGTTAAAATCGGTCGTTGATATAAGATTTTCAACGACCCCCAGAGACACGTCATAGTATAAAAAGACGCTCAAACAGCGACCCTTTCTTCGACTGCCAAAGCAAGTCATTTAACTCGTATCTATGACTTGCTTCGTCGGTCGCGAAACTGCTATTTTCCACTAGTGGCTCTTCTTAGTCACCACCACCACCACCACCACAATGAGGTTTACATATCATATCACCAACCCCACCACCCCCAAAATGAGGTCTACAATTCTGACCACCACCTTCATAATGAAGTTTACATTTCTGGTCACCAATCCAACCACCTCCTTACCACCCTGCACCACCATCACCACCTCTGGAGTGGTGTTTACAGTTCTGACTACCACCACCACTATCAGGCCACTAAACCCACTAGATATAAACCCATGAAAATCAGTAAATTTGTGACCAAACCCTAGAAATTGCAGAGTGGATTCAAAGGAATCAAATTGAATTGAGCTAAAAGATAGAAATCTAAGAAATTTTAAGAAAACTTACAATGGCATCAGAAGTATAATTGAAAGACCACTTTTTTTGCCAGGGGGGATTTTTGATTTTGTGTGTATTGAAACCAATTTCTAGGGTTTGTTTTTTGGTCGATAAGTTCGAGACCACACGATCCTTGCCGTCGTCATATTCTCCTAAGAGTAACCCTAACTTCAACACCAGAGTAACAATCTTCAGAAAGCTCTCTACAAATCGAACCCAGACAAAACATGAACAAAACCCTAATGATGAAACCCTAAAATCTAATTTAACAGATGATTAAACCCTAAAATAGAAAAAAGGAAAAAAAAAACTGATGATGACTTACACGGATCAAAACTGAAATCGAAACCTTAAACTCGATTAACAGTTGATTGAACATCGGTTTTTCAAAGATCAGAAAAGAGAAAAGAGAGGCGGGTTTGAGAAAAGAGAGAGAAATGAAAGAAAAATTGAGAAGAGTTCGAGACGAGTATAAAAGATTATCTAGGTTAGGGAGGAAATATCCTCTAGTTCAAAGAATTTTGGTTGGAAACATAATGCCACGCATGTGAATGGCACACGCACATTCTAAATGTGTTACCACCCAAGTGTGACCAAGCGTATGACTGGCACGCCTATACAAAATTTCGTAACGGCTTAACCCTGTTACCAATTTTTAAAAAATTAGTAACGGCTTCAGTCTGTTACGAATTTCTTGTAACGGCCATTTGGAACGGGAAATTTGTAACGGCCCATAAGCCGTTACAAATTGTTGTTACTAATCCGGGAATTTGGTGTAGTGTTTGGCCGCGCCTACTCTTTGACAAGGCCATGACTCAACGCTAGCTGTTAAAACGAAAGGTTGCAATAATCAACGGATACCCTTCTCTTTGAGATGCAGATCTCGACCACACAAGTTCGCCACCTGACGCATGGCAACTTGCGGCCCAAAGCCAAAACACACGGTTTGCACCTAAACCCTAATTTGGCCGCGCCTGCTCTATGACAAATTCATACTCAACGCTGGCTGCTAAAACGAAGGGTTGCAATAATCAACGGCTACCCTTCTCTTTGAGATGCAGATCTCTACCACACAAGTTCGCCACCTGACGCATGGCAACTTGCGGCCCAAAGCCAAAACACACGGTTTGCACCTAAACCCTAATTTGGTCGCGCCTACTCTATGACAAAGCCATGCTCAACGCTGGTTGCTAAAATGAAGGGTTGCATCAACGGCTACCTTCTCTTTGAGATGCAGATCTCGACCACACAAGTTCGCCATCTGACGCATGGCAACTTGCGGCCCAAAGCCAAAACACACGGTTTGCACCTACACCCTAATTTGGCCGCGCCTACTCTGTGGCAAAGCCATGCTCAATGTTGGCTGCTAAAACGGAAGGTTGCAATAATCAACGGCTATCCTTCCCTCTGAGATGCGGATCTCGACCGTTCAAGTTCGCCACCTAACTTACGGCCCAAAGCCAAAACATCACTGTTTGCATCTAAACCCCAAATTTGGCCGCGCCTATTCTTAGGCAAAGCCATGTCGACTCTTCCATGGCCACTGGCATGCCACCATGCCACATGTAACACCTTGCTACATGTTTTCCCATGAAAACACTCGAGACATCTAACACATGTCACAAACTGGGGGATGCTCATAAAGGGTATTGGTTTGGCGGTTTACAACGTGCGGCGTACACTACGCCCGTTAAATGAAAGTGCCATAAGAATGATTCGGTTAGTAAATACAACGAATAATGGTGAAACGCTCCTTTCATTATGGAACATCAATTACAGGCATTACCCATTTATCACCTCCTTCGACTTTACTCAGCCGTTTCCATTTTCTACGAGACCATAGTACGTTATGTTACGACTTGTATAAATAGGTCTTACCTATTTCCACCAAACAACAAGTTTGTGTCAGGAGCATACAACACTAAGAAATCACTTGCTAGCTTTCCCATCTGTTAGCTTTTACTTTCTGATACAAGTCAAACAATTACTCTTCCAGAATAAATTATACTGGTCTCATCACTTTCTTCGCTTCCCTCCCTAAAACCAACCCTCCTCTTTCACTTTGTGACCGAAGCAAGTCTGGAACGGCCATTTCTTGGTTTATGCCGGATTTGTACAGATTGATCTCTCGAATCTAAAGTACTCCCTTGGAGTACATTGTTTAGGATTTAGACTTAGTTTCTCACCCACTCACGCGAAATTATCGAAATCACCAGAAACCGTTTTCACCCTCAAACAATTGGCGACCACAGTGGGAGATTAATCTCTCATTTACAAATTCAACTCTGGTTTCCATCATCCTACTAGTGAATGGGTTTCAGGAGAATTGCGTCTGGGGACTAGGGATTCTCCTCCTTACCATGGATCGTCGTGAAAGTGTTCCACAGACAACAAAAGAGCGACTGGGGACTTCGCACAACAACGAGGGCGTCGCGTGAAAACTCAGATTCACTCCCTGAAAATTCAGTTTTGGTGAAAGACCCTAAAACGAGTAAGTTTGCCAGATGATATTTACATAACCTGTCGTTTGGATTTTCACATTTTCCATGGAAAGCGATGAACCAATCATCCCAAGGTTTCTTATCTTTTCCTTCACGTGCAACATTCACGGTTTCACAATTTTCCCTAATGATCTGCTACTTGCACTATGTACTGGTTTGTTCCTCCAATATGGATGATGCCAATTGTTGAGGGGATCATTAGCCTTTTTGAAGGTCTTTACTTAAAAAAAAAAAAAAGATCACCCACGTGTACGATGCGAAATAGTGGCCATTCCAGAGACTGTGATTAGCAGATCACCATGAGACTTAACCAATGGTAATAAAGAAAGAAGTCTGACTACCTAACTTCTTACTTCATAAGTTATTGTGTTGAGGATTTATGGTGATCTTCTTACTTTACTAGCTCTATTAAATCGAACAAAAAATAAAATAAAATCAATCAACTAGACATGGCATGTGACTGTTTTTCCGGAGTAGAAACAACAAACACAGTGGATTGCAAACTTGCTAGCTACACCAAAACTCTAAATCAAGACAATTCTTATGCAACTTAG
The DNA here is from genome assembly GCA_023531295.1 of Papaver armeniacum. NCBI lineage: Eukaryota > Viridiplantae > Streptophyta > Magnoliopsida > Ranunculales > Papaveraceae > Papaver > Papaver armeniacum. The sequence continues at coordinate 12,985 of JAJJWW010017617.1, forward strand.
AAATGGGAAAATCATGTAGGAAAAAAGTTTCTTCATGTGTCTTGTGGTTGTGGCTGCTGGGATTCGAGCCAAAGTCTCCACGGCCACAACGTGGAATTCTTACCACTAAACTATATCCACATTTTTGTCCCTAGTTGGACTGCTAACATGTATATTAGAACTTAAAAGTCCTGCCGTGATCTTTTACTATCAGAGAGTGCATCCCACTTCCACGGATGGAGCACGCTTAGCAACTGTGGAAGCTTCACACTCACCATATTTAACAACTTGATTTTGATGATTTGGTTTAATGCCCATCACATCCATTATGCATCAAGTGTATCAGTGCCACTATGAATCTATAAGTCTAGCTACTCTACTCCATACGTACCGCATGTGTACGTTGTTTAACTTCTTGGTATGCTTGGGGAGAAGAGTGTGTGCCGCGATGAACTAGCTATGCTTGGGAGAAGAGTGTATATATATATACACGCACGCCTGGCAGAGGATATATTCAACTCAATCAAAGAAAGCAAGGAAGATAAGCAACGAAAAATCCACTATTCACATCAACGTTCACTCAAGAAAGAAGGCGATGTCAATGAAAACGGGCGATGCTGATAGTGTGTCTGATGTCTTTGGTCCTGTCCGCAGACATTGCACGGATTGTTGGTGCCAATGTTGCTCTTGCAGCCTCCCCTCAAACAAGCACAACTCTTACAACATACAGAAGATGTTTAGAAAAGATGCGGTCAAAGTGCTTCGGTGATTATCAATTGAGTACATTTGGAAGAAATTGTTGCGTTAGAGTGGCGACATTTTTTCAGCGCTTCAGAAAATCGGAGCCAGGAGTATATTGCCCCTACAACATTCCTGTCCAGTAAGCTTTGATGGCAGTTCTTATTTTGAGACTTGTAATTTAACAATTTCTCTGAAAATAAACTAATAAAAATAATGAGTTGATTAATCAATGCAGTTGCAGTCTAGATCTGGTTTAATTTTGTTCTATTAATCATTCTTGTTGATAGGTGTATTCGCCACATAAGCACGCTGATGGTTTGAACCACCTATATATTATAATAATTCATTACGTGAATATGGATTTGGTATTTCCAAACTATATTAATTTAATTATCACTCGGTATTGCCTATGCATTCAACGATGTCCAGTGGTTTTTCTTTCCCCTCGTGTAACTAGTTCAAGTCCATACTGACAAAACAAAACTTAAAGTCAAAAAACAAATCATCATCGAGATTCGTGCCATTCATTTGGCTTTGTTCTCTTGATCAGGCAGGCCCTTAATCTCCTCTGCGGACATAGGTCTTGCTCCATGTATTCGTGTGCGCTGCGGTCCTTCGATGTATACCTCCCATGTGATGGAATTAGGCAGCACTAAAGGCAAGTATATATAGCCTTGCACTTACCATTAAGATTTCTTACTCCTCAAGCGTTAAGCTTTTGCCCGACGCTACTATAGCTTCAACCAATTAGAAGGGAAAAACTTTATCCTCCCCAGAAAATCTTACATAACTCCACTAACCGACCTCTGTTTACTTCAGCCCTCCTGCCCAGCTATACACATTGTAGAAAGACAATTTAGGTGGTGAATTACTGGTGGTGAATTACTTAGCTATTCACACATATGGCTAGTTTGGCTAGATTTTGGCTAGATTTAATGAGGTTTCTAAAATAAGCCCCAAGTCGTCACATGGTTATGCTTGGTCTCATAAATTACTTAACTATTTGTTTTAATGGTTATCCAAGAGTTGTTAAATTTTGCATTAAATTTCTCATTTTGAAAGGTGAGAAAATTTATTAGTAAGGGTTCCTAGTTTGTGTATAAATAGGCAGCTGCGTTGTAGTGTGATCTACACAACTCAACTATCAAACATTCTAGAGAGACAACAACTTAGTTGTTTTGATCTGGTGTTCATCCAAAGTCTCATCAACCATGTACTTATCTAGGGAAAATTATGATCGACATGTTCTTCATGTTTTTCTTCTTGTACTTCTTCAGATACTATTTACATGTTTCGGTCTTGTCAAAGGAGATGATAGTGTGCCAGAAAAGGTACGTAATACGTACTTCATTTAATGTTGTAGACCTGTAATATTGCCTTTAACTAATGTTAAGCTTTCACTTAGTATATTTTAAGAATGATCAATATGTTTATATTGCTTTAACATCTTCAATCATTTGCAGGCATTTTATGTAGTATACATGGGTTCTTCCTCGTCATTTGAAAGTAAAGACTCCATGGTTGATGCGCATGTTACTCTTCTCTCAGATGTTGTTGGAAGGTATACAACTATACATGGATTCTCTAGCTATTTCTTAAAAAATCGACTCATGTAGTTCAACTTGTATCTAATGTTTTCATTTTTTTTTTTATGATGCGGGGATGATGATGATTGTAAAATAGTATGGATGCTGCAAAGAAATCAATTGTACACAGTTACAATCACTTCAATGCATTTGCTGCAAGGTTCACTCCTGATGAAGCTAGAGAACTGAAAAGTATGTCCACGGTGATACTTATTTCTTGAATCCTCTACTTCTTATTAGTAAATGAAGTTTGCTCAAATTCTTTCGCTCGCACACGTACATATATAGGTTCGGTGAATGTTGTTTCGGTGTTTCCGAATCAATACAGAGAAGTGCATACAACTGCATCGTGGGATTTCCTTGGATTTCCAGAAAATGTCCCGAGGAATTTAAAATTTGAAAGAGATGTAGTTGTTGGTGTTATTGATACAGGTAAATACAATACTGCTCGAGACAATAATTTTCACTAGTCAAAATTTTGAGACAACTAATAATTTTTCATTAAATATTTGTCAAATTTGAAAGGGATAACTCCGGATTCTGAGAGCTTCAACGACAAAGGATTTGGTCCGCCACCACCTTTTTGGAAGGGAACTTGCGGTCCTTTTGTCAACTTCTCCGGTTGCAACAAGTTAAGCCTTTACTCTAAATTAAGTGTCGACCAGCAAATATATTAAAGAAAGGACTCATAATTGTGTTCCAAATAAAAAAATAAAATAATAATTACATCTTATTGCTGGTTTTTTGTTTTTGAAGTAAGCTTATTGGAGCCAGATATTTCAAGCTAGACGGAAGAAACGATCCGCGAGACATTTTATCCCCAATTGACATGGTGGGACATGGCACGCATACATCGTCAACAGCTTCAGGGAATTCAGTCATTGGTGCCAATCTCTTTGGTCTTGGAAATGGAACTGCAAGAGGAGCCGTACCGTCATCAAAATTAGCCATGTATAAAGTATGTTGGGCAAGCCATAGTTGTTCGGATATGGATATCTTAGCTGCTTTTGATGCAGCAATTGAAGATGGGGTACATGTTATATCTATCTCACTTGGTGGTTTTGGCAACGGTCCGCACAGTTATTTCGAGAATTCATTAGCCATTGGAGCCTTCCATGCAATGAAGAATGGTATCATAACTGTTGCTGCTGGTGGCAATAGCGGACCCTCTTTGTTTACTGTCGATAATCATGCACCGTGGATTTTAACTGTTGCCGCTAGTGGTACTAGCAGACAATACAGAAGTAAAGTAAAGTTGGGCAACGGAAAGATACTCTCCGTAAGTGTTATACTACTACTCTCTATTTTTATAGCTAGTCAAATGTGGCATCCATGATGATATGATTTCTGGGGTCGATGCAGGGACTTGGAATCAACACTTTTACTCCACAGCCAAAATTGTATCCCCTAATCACTGGGGAAGATGCTGGCTTTGAGACTGAGATCGACTACTATGATTATCCCAAGGACGCAAGGTAATGAAAGGACTTAAATAGATACAATGACGATCTACGTACTAGATAATTATTTTATGCTCCTCTTTACGTGATTGTAGAATCTGTATGGTGGATTCGTTGGACACAAAAAAGGTCAAAGGGAAAGTGGTAGTGTGTGAATCATCGCAGTTCCAGATGGAGTATCCAGCTGATATTGTTGTTTCTAAGGCTGGAGGAGTGGGTACAATAGTCGTGGATAGTCAAGGAGTGTTGACATATAATGATACTGCTGCAACATATTTTAGTCCGGCAACCACATTGAATGGTAGCAGCGGCGAAGTCATTTATAAATACATTAATTCAACTAGGTATAAACATCATATGGATCTGATTTTTACTCTGTCAAGTTAGAATCAATTTAATTCTCTAATTATTTCCCAGATCGCCTGCGTCAATCATTTATAAAACAGAGGCCGTTAGTATTTCAGCTCCATTTGTGGCTTCATTTTCATCAAGAGGGCCAAGTACTGGTTCCCGTCGTGTACTCAAAGTAAGCATATGTATAGCTAAATTACGGTTAATTAGTGTTGGAGATTATATCTGATGACTAATAGTATTTGTTGGTTTTGAACAGCCAGATATCGCAGCACCTGGCATTGATATCCTTGCAGCATACCCTCCTTCGCATCCGATTACTTATTTCGAAGGCGATCCTCGACGTTCTAAGTACAACATTCTGTCTGGTACGTCTATGGCTTGCCCTCACGTCGCTGGTGTTGCTGCTTATGTGAAGTCGTTCCATCCAGATTGGTCTCCTGCTGCCATTAAATCTGCCATCCTCACTACTGGTAAGACAAACTCAGAATTACCCCAACCCAATTCCCTTATTCTCTTCATTGATGTTAAACTTCAAGAACGTAATCTTTACTTAACACTCTTATTTCCAATTGGATCAACAGCAACACCGATGAGTGCAACATTAAACTCGGAAGCCGAATTCGCGTATGGATCAGGCCAAGTCAATCCATTGCAAGCAGTGGATCCTGGACTTGTATTTGATATGCGCGAGACATCGTACATCCAGTTCTTGTGCCAGGAAGGGTACAGTAGTGATGAAATCACAAATATCAGTGGTACGAGAATGAACTGTCCGGAGTTGTCTCCAAAGGGATATGATGCCCTTAATTATCCTACCATGCACTTAAGGATAAATGCTAACGACCAAAAACCACCGATAGCCATCTTTCGAAGAACGGTGACAAACATGGGTCCAAAAAATTCTATTTATAAGGCTACCATAAAAAAATTAAAGAAGGTAAAGATGACTGTGAAACCCAAGAAGTTGGTATTCACAAAGAGGTTTCAGAAAATTAGTTTTATTGTTGCGGTTAAGCTGGAAAAAGTTACTTCACATACTGAAATTATATCAGGTTCGGTAACTTGGACAAGCAGTAGACATACTGTTAGAAGTCCAGTTGTTATTTTTACTAAATAAGTGCATCGGCGGAGTAAGTATATTTAGTGCTGAGATTTAGTTATTTGAAGAACATTGGAGTGAGTCTTAACATTAAGAAATTGTGGCTATTTAATGTGATTTACTTATTTGTAATGCCATTTTTAAAGGACTTATTTATTTTCCAAAACATATATGAATTTCACAAGCTTCAAAGAAGTAAAAAGAACTTCAACATGCAATAATCGAAACAAGTTTATTATACTCAATTTATTAAAGACATAATACTAAAATGCGTGTACTGATTTCCCCTGGTGTAAACTCTTGCTAGCTACAGAACTAACATATCAATGATATTGGGGCTTGCAATCCATTTGTGGCTCTTCACTTTTGTTGTAACGTGCGCAATAGATGTTGGCCCACCTACAACAATTTTCTTCACTAAACATGGGAAGACCAATTAAAAGCGGATCGGGTTTCCAGTTAGCCCTGCACCTCGAGTAAATTTGGTGAATACATCTTTGATATTTTGTGTCAGTGGGATTAATTTGAGGGGATCCCGTAGAAGTAATTTGATTACAATGAGATAGTAGAAAAATTGGAGGATAAAACAAAAGCTATCAAGAACACCGTTAACATGACCATTTTCATTGACATCGTCTTCTTTGTTTAGTACTATATGACTCTGAATCTTCCTTGGCTTATTTTTGTTATTGCTAAACTTTTCTTGCTTTGTTTGGTTATACTAGACAAACAATATTTATAGGTGCGTAAATGTTATAGCAGACTCAGTGTTAATAAATAAGAAATTAATTTTAACCAATGAAACATATGCATTTAGTTTGGGATAATTTTTTTACGTTTTTTACATTCACTCTAACTGCAGTTATTTTATATTTTTATGTTTTGACATTTGAAACCTCATAAGTGAGAACAAAATGGAATATCTATAGGACCAGGTAATGGGACACATATTCTTACCCCAAGCTAAGTCTACGTTGTTCATTAGTTTTTTAGTTATATTACAATTCAAGTGAACCTTTTGCCTAGGAGAGGCCAAGATAGTTTAAGGTCTTGTTAGTCGGACCATTTTAGTACAATAATAATCTCTAATGTTTGTCTAAAGAAACAAAGCACACCAAAATACTTGAGTTTTTTTTTCTTATTCTTGGTTTGGTAATAAATCCTAGTTCTAGCCCGGAATGAATGAGGGCGAACGTCTTTAGCCTGAAAAAAATGCTATTAAAACACAAGCAATTCCATCCAATAAAAACATTTTTTATGATGTGTGCATGTGATTTTCTCCTTTTTGTTATTGATATTATTATTATTGAAAAATATTATAATTTGGTTCGGAAATTCTGCAATTTATTGATCTCTCTATAGACATGTAGCAAATTCCAAGAAGGTTCAGACTTCCCAGTCATCAAACTATGGATAATTACAGAGTCAGTTCCTATGTGCACACTACTAAGATTCTTTAAAAGAGCCGACTTTAAACCAATTTCAACTCCTTAAAGCTCATTGGCCACAACAGTGGTAGGTACAACATTGCCATATATATGCAACACGTCAATAGAGGACGTGCTCGATAATTTGGATTATATGTCCATCAATTCCATACTAATTAAATTTGATCACTTTTTTGATGCACTCGCTTATATGAAGGTTGGCCACGGGTGGCTGGTGGAACTGAACAATAAGCGCACAATATGAAACTTCGACACTTTATTAAAGAAGCCTCACTAAGCACTTGATAAGACTAGAAATTGAGTTCGATGCCCCCTTGGCCTTCTAATTTAATTATACATCAGAACCTTTCTAAAATAAAGAAAGTCATATAACTGACATCCCCACCCCACAACAAGAAGTATGCCATGATGGTTCCTAATTTTCACCTATCACCTCATTCTTAAAACTATATAACCAAGAACAAGAGATAACATGTTAGTCTTGCAACTGCGGCCAATCCCCCATATTTCTATAAAATTCTTGACAGAAGACTTATAAAAATATGATAGTTTAGCAGCAGAACACTTCAATTTGATAACTGACTGTTTGCAGGTGAAAATGGTTTCTGCTGATTTCGGTAATTGCGGGTGTGCAGGTGAGAAACAATTTAAACCCTAAACAATGTACTGCAAGGGAGTACTTTAGATTCGAGAGATCAATCTGAACAAGTCCGGCCTAAACCAAGAAATGGTAGTTCCAGACTTGCTTCGGTCACAAAGTGGAGGATAATGGGTTGGTTTTGGGGACGAAAGCAAGGAAAGTGGTGATACCAGAATAGTTGATTCTGGAAGAGTAGTTAGGTTACTACGACTTGTTATCAGAAAAGTGAGAGAGCTCCCAAGGAGAGCTAACAAGCAAGTATTTCTGAGTGTTATATCTCCCGTATGAACTTGTCGTTCAATGGAAATAGGTAAGACCTATTTATACAAGTCGGAGTAAAACGCACCGGTCTCATTAAGGAGTGGGGAAGTAAATGGGAGGAGGTGGTAACCGTATGCATGGAATTGATGTTCCGTAAAGTGGTTAACGCATGAAACCGGTTTTCATGAAACGCTAACGTTATGGAATTGATGTCCCATAAAGTTGTTAACGCATGTGCTTTATGTCCATGAACGTTTCCCACATAACTTCTCGTATTTACTAACCGCCTCACCCTTATGACACTTCCATATGACGGGCGTAGTGTACGCCGCACGCTGTAAACCTCCAAACCAATACCAAAAGAGGATCCCCAGTTTGTGTTGATGTCTCGAATGTTTTGGAAAACATCTAGCACGTTGTTGTGGCTTGGAAAGTCAAGCTCGGCAATCTTGCCAGCCTGGTGACCTTCGACGGTCGGGATTTTGCATCTTGAGAGGAGGGGAAACCGTTGATCGTTGCATGCCTTCGTTTTGGTAGCTGCGTCGTGAGGGCCAACGTGGTGGCGCAACTAGGTTGGCATGACGTTGGCATGGCAAGGTTTGGCGTGGCCAAACTTAGGCTTTAGAGCCAAAGGTTACCATGTGTCGTCTGGTAACCTTGGATGGCTAGGATTTGCTCCTGGGATTGAAGGGCAACCGTTTATTGTTGCACGCCTTCGTTTTGGTAGTCGCGTAGTGAGGGCCAACGTGGTGGCGCGGCTAGGTTGGCATGCCGTTGTCATGTCAAGGTTTGGCGTGGCCAAACTTAGGTTTTCGGGACAAAGGTTACCATGTGTCGTCTGGTAACCTTGGATGGCTAGGATTTGCTCCTAAGATTGAAAGGCAACCGTTGATTATTGAACGCCTTCGTTTTGGTAGCCGCGTAGTGAGGGCAATTGTGGTGGCGCAGCTAGGTTGGCATGCTGTTGGCATGGCAAGGTTTGGCGTGGCCAAACTTAGGTTTTCGGACCAAAGGTTACCATGTGTCATCTGGTAACCTTGGATGGCTAGGATTTGCTCCTGGGATTGAAGGGAAACCGTTGATTGTTGCACGCCTTCGTTTTGGTGGACGCGTAGGGAAGGCCAACAGGGTGGCGCGGCTAGGGTGTGGTTAGGTTTGACATGTGGGGCCAAGGGTTCGCCTTGGGCGTGGCTAGCTTTGGCTAGGTACGATTTTGGCTTGGCATGTGGGGCCAAGGGTTCGCCTTGGGCGTGGATAGCTTTGGCTAGGTGCGATTTTGGCTTGGCATGTGGGTCCAAGGGTTTGTCATGGGCGTATGGCGTGGCTAGGGCCAAGGCTAGGGCGTTTGGCTTGGCATGATGTGACTAGGATGGATAGGGCCAAGGCAAAGTGCGTTTGGCATGGCGCGGCTAGCTTGGCTAGGTTTGGTTTGACTTGGCATGTGGGGCCAATGGTTTTCCATAGGAGCATGGCGTGGCTAGGGCCAAGGCAAGGGCGTTTGGCTTGGCATGATGTGACTAGCATGGCTAGGGCCAAGGCAAAGTGCGTTTGGCATGGCGCGGCTAGCTTGGCTAGGTTTGGTTTGGTTTGGCATGTGTGGCCAAGGGTTTGCCATAGGCGCATGGCGTGGCTAGGGCCAAGGCAATGGCGTTTGGCTTGGCATGATGTGACGAGCATGGCTAGGGTCAAGACAAAGTGCGTTTGGCATGGCGCGGCTAGCTTGGATAGGTTTGGTTTGGATTGGAATGTAGGGCCAAGGGTTTTCCATAGGCTCATGGCGTGGCTAGGGCCAAGGCAAGGGAGTTTGGCTTGGCATGATGTGACTAGCATGGCTAGGGCCAAGACAAAGTGCGTTTGGCATGGCGCAGCTAGCTTGGCTAGGTTTTGTTTGGCTTGGCATGTGGGGCCAAGGGTTTTCCATAGGCGCATGGCGTGGATAGCTTGGGCTAGGTGCGTGACAAAGCTAGGGTTTTGGGGCAAAGGTCGTTTGGTAACCTTATACGGCCAGGATTTTCTCCTTGGATTGAAGGGCAACCGTTGATTGTTGCGCGCCTTCATTTTGATAGTCGCGTAGTGAAGGCCATTATAGTGGCGCGGCATGGGGCCATGGCGAGGTGCATTTGGCATGGCGCAGTAGGTGTGGCTGGCATGATTTGCCGTTGGCACGGAGGTGCGGCTAGCATGGTTGACATGTGATAAGCACATAAATATTATATTTTATATCCATATTTATATTAGCTAGTATTCGACATTTTGGCTAATAATACTATTTTAGTACTTTTGTAGAAAGTACGATTTCCCAAGAGAATAAACAACTAAATGGAAGTAAAATGACGTTTGCGACAAGATGGAATCAATATCGCAACTCATGGCTCCGGAGAAAAAGGCAATGAATTTCCACTACAGTTTAAGTGGGTCACGTCCGATGGTGCTACACTAAGGCATTTGACGACTGAAGAACATTTTGTTTATTCAAGCCTTTAAGCTGTACATGCAGTAGTGGATTAATAATACTAAGTGGGACGTGGCAAATTATATAATTCATGTTGTTTGTGGTAATAAAGAACCACGTTTCATGTTCTTATCAAACCAAAGAGCAGGTGGCATTCTTAAGAAGCAAGTGGTGGTCTTCTACGGAACACGATTTTGAGTAACATTTTCATGAGAAATGTGGATGATTGAAGAATACCAATACAGAAGAGAACGAATACTACAGCAACCTGCACAGAATGGAACCTGGGCTAAGCTGGTGGTTGCCGAGATGGTTGCATTTGCATGAACCTTTGTGATGGGTGGAGGAAGATGTTTAGCGGGCCAGAAGCTGAGAATAACGGAATTGATTTGGAAGGAATTGGATTTAGGATCTTGTGTGGTTTGTATTGGTCCTGGATGTTGTTTGGAGTCATAAGGCAGGCATCGAGATTAGAAGCTGAGAAAGTGGCAGTAATGGTTGGAGAATCCACGGTCTATGCGCACATGGATCAGTTCACCTAAGGCCAGCACGCTTAGAGTTTGAGTCGAAACAGGAGGAGGTTGACTTTGGTCCTTTTGAAAACAGAGAAGTGGTAGAGAGATACTCGGGATTTCAGTTTATGGTTGGAAGACATAATCTATGAGAAGATTTTGCTGCATATTTTCATTCTCACCATGTACACACGTCTTTCACGTGTTTTGAAGAAGAAAAATTCGGTTATTTTGATGATTGATCTAAAACAGGGAAGAGAATAATATTTGTGAGTATTTGCTATATATTTGGAATAATGGCGTATGGATAGAGCGAGTCTTACTCCAATTGAACGAGAAACTACCGTGTTGAATGAGTTGGATTGTTAGCAGATGTGTGGAGGAGATAATAATAAATCCCGTATCCTGCATGGAAATAAAAGAGAATATTGTTGATTGATTGCGGGGATCTGATGGTGCTGTTGGATATAAATAGAGTCATTGGAGGTCTGAGAAAAGATATAGAGAGTTGGGGAGAAGAACAAAGAGCGGCAGAGCAACTTCTCTGCTACTGCAGAGAAGAAGATGAAGAACACAGACGACTAAGTAGGTCTGTCGTTTATCAACGGTCGCATGTTCACATCTTAGCGACCGTTCATCTGCGACAGTTTCCAAATATAGTTCTTCTGTAACAAAAGCTTAAGCTTTAACGGTAGTTTGTTGCGGCCATTAACCGTTGCAAATTCTCGGTTTATTGTATTTTCTCTTCTTTTCTTCATTGTAAGCACCATTTGAGCTATAAAAAAATATTTTGAGAGTGTCTACAATATGAGTAGCTAAACCCCTACATTGGGTCGACGGAGGAAGCCGAGTTTCATATGTGGGTAATTTTAATTAATTCTTTATATGACTTTTGAATTTATTTTAAATTGTTTTATGATTTGAAAAAATTAGTTATCATTTTATTAGATGGGTCATGCTTGCTTAGATGTTTGATGGCCCATGCTTACGATTTATAACTAATGTTTGGAAAATCTACATTGGCAAAAATAAGAGTCCTTGTTGTTTTGTTTATTGAGCGATAATTGCTGAAGAATAATAATTGAACCTATTAATATGAATGCGGTGGAATCCTAGACACAGTGACTCTCGCTTTTGTTTACTATTTCCGTTAAACCTTTTAATTTAATCAACAACATCCGAGTGAACGACAACCCTTTTACTACTACAACGAACAAATTAAAAATCTTATTAACATGCTTTGGCGCAGTCGGTGTGGTTGGCATGATTTGCCAGTGGCACAGAGGTGCGGCTAGCATGGTTGGCATGCTTTGGCGCGGTCGGTGTGGCTGGCATGATTTTCCATTGGCACAGAGGTGCGGCTAGCATGGTTGACATGCTTTGGGGCGGTCGGTGTGGTTGGCATGATTTGCCATTGGCACACGTGGGAATTAGGGTTTGGCTTGTCGTAACCCTAATTTGAAAAACATACCCCGGTAATTATTTAGGGACACATTAAAGGTTTCAGTAAATGTGCCTAGTAAATGCTTGTTACTTTAAATGTTGTGACATCACTGTCTGCTAGGGTTTAGTGTTTTACAATTTTAACCCTAAACTAAAAACCACCATCAACATTAAGTCCCCTTCTTAGCTCGGAACAGGTGCCTTGTTGCGAGGTATGCATATGATGGTGGCAGACAAGGACGGAATCGAGGTGTAAAGAGAGTTTTGGCTTCTCGTGTTGGCGGCCCTGCGTAAGTTGTACTGGGAATGCAGATCGTGGAGTGGTGAGATAAAAGTTACCGGCTTGGTCTGGTCGTACATCTCCAAGGCAAAGGGGGCGCGGTCTTGGAATGCGACGCAAGTGGACGGCTTGGCTCGAGGGGCCAAGAAGTGGCGTGGTCTTGGTAAGGTAAACGCGCGTGGATGATAAGGTCGCGACAGTGGAGCAGGCGGCTTGGCATAGTATGGCCTTGGCAAGACGAGACGTACACGGACGGCTAGGCGTGGTGGGGCCGCGGAAATGGAGCGAATGGCTTGGCCTGGAGTGACTATGACAAGACGCGGTTTGGTGGGGTGAGATGTGCACAGATGGCCAGTAGCGGTGAGGATGAGACATGGCCCGGATTGCTTGGTGATTTTTATTCAAGGGCTTGGTTGACTCTTTCCTTATTTGACTCGACCATAAAGTTTTTCTTCTCTTCAATCCAAAACGTTACGCCCACGAAAATAGGAAAAGTGTTACTCTTTCTGCTTTGGTTATGTTGCCGATTTTGCTTCCGAAGCTTAGCGTTGGCGGTGGGAAAGGAAAACACGATCTAATGTGCCTCGATCACGTTCTTCCACGCTTTCTCACCAGCCATAATTATTTCTCACAGCCAGGAATGAGGTTTAATTAGGATCGGATATCGTGCCTTAACTCACGGCCGGTATAAAATCTTTCCCTTTTTAGGTTGCGTCATCTTGTTGTACATAAAAGATTATCTTGAACTCTATATTCGCGTAGTTCGTCTTCGTCCATCCTCTTTACAGGAATCGCCTCGCGTTTCCTTCTTATTTTTATTTTATCCTCTTTCTTATGTGTGTATAGATAGGATAGAACTTGACCATTTTCCTTGTTCTTTGTAGTGTATGATAGGACCCTCCAGGGATAGCCATGTCTTTAATTCTTCAGAGAAGGACTTCAGAATAGGCGAAAACCGCTCCTATTCTCATGAGGAGGCATTAGCTAGAATCGAATCTCTGTTCCATGAAGCTGGTGACATCATCAAGGACCTCCTTTCCATCTATCTCCATGAAGTGCAGGCGCGTGTTCGGACTTTCTTGGGTTCGGTGAACATGGAGGAGGGAAGAGAAAATGAGGAAGAACCTTGGCGTGTTGAGAAGTTCCAGTGCGGCAAAACCTTTCCTCGGTCCAATTATAGGGCGGATCGACTGTTTCTAGGTCGGAGCAACGGAAAATCGAGCATGTGAAGCTTTTGGAGGCAAGCGCCATGGTTCTCGATTTTGATGCGGATGAATCGAATAAAAAACTTCTTCGAAGGGTCAATGAGAAAACCTCTGAGGGAGCGTCTGACGGGACCGAAGTAGCCTTTGGAGTTGACGCCAGAGGTGTCGTTGGCGATATTGTAGGGGTCATGGTGGCGTATGCTGAACCAGTCGTCGAAGCGGACACTGTTGCCGATGTGGTTGCTTCGGGATGGGATGTTGAGGTTGCTTCTGCTAACACCGTTGAATGGAATCTTTGTTGCCCAAGAGATTGTTGGGGGAAGTGCTTGAATATAGCCTTGACCAAGGGGACTCGTGTTCCATCCTTCGAGGGCTAGTTCCTCCCTTTTTTTTATTCCTGTTAGTTGCTTAGTTCCCCGATGCTTTTCGTAAACTCATCTTTACCTTCTTATTCATCATCAACATTTCGCTTTATATATTATTTTATTTTATTTTAAATGATTGAATGAGGTATTTCTGGTTGTGGTTTGATGGCTTTGCGGTGGTTTTTGGGTTAGTTTGATGTATTTCTCGATATCTATCTCGATAACTCGTTTGGAAAGAGATGTATTTATACTCCTTTTTTTTTTTTTTTTGACGAAAAATGAATTTCAGGGGAAGAATACAAACGGTGTATTCATCTGGGGAAATACAACTACTAAGAGGAATTGTTAAAGGAAATACTAAAGGAGAGTGGTTGGAAAAGTACAGCATTTTAGGGATTGGAGGCCTTGAGCCATCGCGAGTGAACTATCACGCCTTCAGGTGTGTCTGTGTTGATGAGCTTGCAATATCCTCCTAAAAGGATGTCCGCCACCAGATACGGCTCTTCTTCTCTTCCATTGGGCGAATCAATTTGAATAGCCATTTTTACCGTCATCTTCCCAACTTGAAACGAGTTTACCTTAACCACTATATCTCCGATTGAAAACGGGTTCAGGCGTCGTGCAACCTTTTGAGTCTTGGCTCCATTGGTTTCGATGGAAGTTTCCAATATTTTTTCAAAGTGTTCAAATGGCCCAGCACCCCATTCACATTTCTTGACAGCGTCCGTGCCAGTAATCGCGCCGAGGCCCCATGACGGAATAGGGGAAGGAATGATTGGTTGTAGAGAAGGTCGTTCGGCTAGACTTACTTGCGTTTGAAATCCATGAGCTACCGCCAATAGGTCTTCTCCAGATGTTTGGGTTCCATTGATAACTCGTCGATGCGATAACCAGTGGGATGATTTGTTGGAAATTCTTTCGGGCGTGGACGTCGGTAGAGGGTGCACATCTAATTTCTCTTTGTTGTCGAGTACCCATAAGTGCCCCAATATCATGTTGTGACCCAGTTCTTTGACAATGTGGAATTTGCTATATGTTATAGCGTCTTCCATCTTGATCTCGAGGTTGATGTAGCCATGCGCGTTCAAAGCTCCTCCTCTCGGGTTCTTAATCACAGACGGGGAATGGGTAGTGTCTTGTTTTGTAAATCCCGCAGCCTTTAGTGTCTTGAAAGTAATGATGTTGAGGTCAGAGGCCGCGTCGATGAGCGTGTTGTCAAATTTGATACCTCTTAAACGGGACGTGGTCAGCGGTCCCCAGTTCTCCACTTTGATTCCGTCCATTTGGAAAGCTTGGGCCCCTGGTGTGGTTTTCAGGGAGAGAAAAAGTCGTTTGCCGGATACAACGCGATTGAGAGCTGCGAAAATATCTTGGCGCTGCACCTTCGAAAGATGGAGAATTTCGCATACATGCTACATCATGGATTGTACAGTCTCGTGCACGGAGTCCCCAGAGAACCCACAGTTTCTTATTGGGAGTGGGTCTCGATGTACTCCCTCGTCTCCTAGTTGGAGCTCTCCCGCTTCTATCTTTTCTTTGAAAATATGATTTAGTCTGTTGCAATCCTTTGGTCGGGTGGTGAACGAACCGTGGTAATGGGCATTACCAGGGTTCGCCATCTCGGCCCTCGGTTGGTGGACGCCGGGAGGTGGAAGTCTAATAATAGCATCTTGAATCCATGATTCTAGGAGGTCAATCACCTCCTCGATGGGAAACGGGAAATCGAAGGTATTCCCTTCGGTTTCATGATGATGCATGGGAGCTTTAGTGGCGGTCTTCCGTGGCGGGGTTTCCCGTTGCGCCGGTGCTTCACGTTTTGGCTGGTGTCCTGTAGTTGGGGCCTTCCTTTTTCCTCTTTCGTTCAATATGTTCACGGAGGATGAGTCGGCATTAAATTGCTTGCTGGTGAGGCGTCTATTCCCGTGAGTTTCACGCGTGTCTTCGGTTCGAGTTGGCCTAGTTCTTTCCAGTAATGCTGGTGCTGTCGTTTCGGATCGTCTAGCGGCTTCATGGAGTTCTGAGAATGTTTGGAAGCGCAAGTTTTCTAGCAAGGCACGGTAAATAGGAACCATACCATTGATGCACGCATTCACCAGCTATTTCTCAGTCACATTTGGGTCGTGACAGTCGAGCGCTTGAACCATGAACCTTTTGACAAAATCATTCGGATGTTCGTAATCCCACTGGTACATTCTTCCGAGGTCTGAGAAAGTAACTTGTTCAGACACCAAGAAGTACTTATTGTAAAACGCGGTAACCATGCTACTCCAGTTGGGAATACTGTTCGGCGGGATGCTGTTGTACCATGTATACGCCCTTCCGGTAAGTGATTTTGAGAACTCCCTTAGACGAAGAACGTGATTATATTCATGTTCACCTAGGGATTCCAAGAAACGGGAGACATGCTCATGTGCATTCCCGGTACCATCGTACAGGGTGAATTGAGGAGAGGCGTACCCCCTTGGAAGAGGGATTCTTTGCATTTCGGATGGGTAAGGGGGTTGGTGTATATGCATGTCCAGTTCATCATTCTTGATTCGGTTGCGGAGAAGTTGCTCCAGATATTCTCGCGTAATGAAGTTGGACGGCTGATTTTTTTTTCCGATGGGATTGTAGCACGAATTTCCTCGTCCGCGGAGGCGTGCTCCGCAGAGGTGCTAGCGTCAGGGTTATTGGAGACATTTCTAAACGACTATGGAGGATGCGACTTACGTGGTAGCCGCTCTGTCAGGGTCTTGAGAAAGACGAGTACTTCCTTCTGTGTTGAAACCATATCCGCCTGCGCTCTGGCGAGCATTTCCTGTCGTTCCATCAAATCAGCGATGGTGACATAAGGACGGCTTCCTATGGTCCCTCCGGTCTCTCGTCCCGTCGGTGGGGTATTTGGAACCTTAGTTGTGGTTGGAGGTGCCATGTTAGACGAAGCAGTAGGAGCCGCGGCTGGCGAGCTCAGCTATGGTGATTTGGTGGCGTAACGCCCAGAAGAGGTGTTTTCGTTGCCGTGATTAAAGGGTTGTGCAGAGACATTAGAGGCGGCGGCGGCTCTGGCCCTGGTGATTGGAGGTTTTACGCTTGAGGGAGTGCATTCGGATTTACTGTAGTCGTGTAGGTGATGTAACGACGCTATTGGGAGAGACGTTAACATCATGGACGTGCTCTGTACTGGTATTCTCGGCAACCGCTCCGGACCTGAGTTCCACCATATTTGGATTGACGTTCGGGAAACGAAATCAGGAGTTGGAGTTGATATTGTAACGGATAGATTAATCCTCCCGCTGTGGTCGCCAATTGTTTGTAGGTAAAAATGGTTTCTGCTGATTTCGGTAATTGCGGGTGTGCAGGTGAGAAACAATTTAAACCCTAAACAATGTACTGTAAGGGAATACTTTAGATTCGAGAGATCAATCTGTACAAGTCCGGCCTAAACCTAGAAATGGCCGTTCCAGACTTGCTTTGGTCACAAAGTGGAGGAGAATGGGTTGGTCTTGGGGAGGGAAGCAAGGGAAGTGGTGAGACCAGAATAGTTGATTCTGGAAGAGTAGTTGGGTTACTACGACTTGTTATCAGAAAAGTGAGAGAGCTCCCAAGGTGAGCTAACAAGCAAGTATTTCTGAGTGTTGTCTCTCCCGTATGAACTTGTCGTTCAATGGAAATAGGTAAGACCTACTTATACAAGTCGGAGTAAAAACGTACCCTGGTCTTATTAAGGAGTGGGGAAGTAAATGGGAGGAGGTGGTAACCGTATGCATGGAATTGATGTTCCATAAAGTGGTTAACGCATGAAACTGCTAACATTATGGAATTGATGTCCCATAAAGTTGTTAACGCCTGTGCTTTATGTCCCATGAACGTTTCCCACATAACTTCCCGTATTTATTAACCGCCTCACCCTTATGACACTTCCTTATGACGGGCGTAGTGTACGCCGCACGCTGTAAACCGCCAAACCAATACCAAAAGAGGATCCCCCAGTTTGTGTTGATGTCACAGATATTTTGGAAAACATGTAGCATGTTGTTGTGGTTTGGAAAGTCAAGCTCGGGAAACTTGCCCGCCTGTTGACCTTCGACGGTCGGGATTTTGCATCTTGAGAGGATGGGAAACCGTTGATCGTTGCACGCCTTCGTTTTCGTAGCCGCATAGTGATGGCCAACGTGGTGGCGCGGCTAGGTTGGCATGCCGTTGGCATGGCAAGGTTTGGCGTGGCCAAACTTAGGTTTCGGGCCAAAGGTTACCATGTGTCATCCGGTAACCTTAGATGGCTAGGATTTGCTCACGGGATTGAAGGGCAAGCGTTGATTGTTGCACGCCTTCGTTTTGGTAGCCGCGTAGTGAGGGCCAATGTTGTGGCGCGGCTAGGTTGGCATGGCAAGGTTTGGCGTGGCCAAACTTAGGTTTTCGGGCCAAAGGTTACCATGTGTCGTCTGGTAACCTTGGATGGCTAGTATTTTCTCCTGGGATTGAAGGGCAACCGTTGATTGTTGCACGCCTTCGTTTTTGGTAGTCGCGTAGGGAAGGCCAACAGGGTGGCGCGTCTAGGGTGTGGTTAGGTTTGGCATGTGGGGCCAAGGTTTCGCCTTGGGCGTGGCTAGCTTTGGCTAGGTGCGATTTTGGCTTGGCATGTGGGGCCAAGGGTTCGCCTTGGGCATGGCTAGCTTTGGCTAGGTGCGATTTTGGCTTGGCATGTGGGGCCAAGGGTTTGCCATGGGCGTATGGCGTGGCTAGGGCCAAGGCAAGGGCGTTTGGCTTGGCATGATGTGACTAGCATGGCTGGGCCAAGGCAAACTGTGTTTGGCATGGCGCGGCTATCTTGGCTAGGTTTGGTTTGGCTTGGCATGTGGGGCCAAGGGTTTGCCATAGGCGCATGGCGTGTCTAGGGACAAGGCAAGGGCGTTTGGCTTGGCATGATGTTACTAGCATGGCTAGGGCCAAGGCAAAGTGCGTTTGGCATGGCGCGGCTAGCTTGGCTAGGTTTGGTTTGGCTTGGCATGTGGGGCCAAAGGTTTGCCATAGGCGCATGGCGTGGCTAGCTTGGGCTAGGTGCGTGACCAAGCTAGGGTTTTGGGGCAAAGGTCGTTTGGTAACCTTAGACGGACAGGATTTGCTCCTGGGATTGAAGGGCAACCGTTGATTGTTGCACGCCTTCGTTTTGATAGCCGCGTAGTGAAGGCCAGTATGGTGCCGCGGCATGGGGCCATGGCGAGGTTCATTTTGCATGGCGCAGTAGGTGTGGCTGGCATGATTTGCCATTGGCACGGAGGTGCGGCTAGCATGGTTGACATGCTTTGGCGCAGTCGGTGTGGCTGGCATGATTTTCCATTGGCACAGAGGTGCGGCTAGCATGGTTGGCATGCTTTGGCGCTGATCGGTGTGGGCGGCATGATTTGCCATTGGCACGAGTGCGGCTAGCATGGTTGGCATGCTTTGGCGTGGTCGGTGTGGCTGGCATGATTTGCCATTGACACACGTGGGAATTAGAGTTTGGCTTGTCGTAACCCTAATTTGAAAAAGATACCCCGGTAATTATTTAGGGACACATTAAAGGTTTCAGTAAATGTACCTAGTAAATGCTTGTTACTTTAAATGTTGTGACATCACTGTCTGCTAGGGTTTAGTGTTTTACGATTTTAACCCTAAGCTAATAATTTAATTTAATTTAATGATACTTAAAGGGAAGTATGTTGTGACATCACTGTCTGCTAGGGTTTAGTGTTTTACGATGCTTGTTACTTAAAGGCGAGTATATATGACGCATTATTAATTTAAAAAAAAAACTTCCTTATATCAATTCAGAAATCTTGCTTAAACAATTTTCCTAGATTTTAAGATGATATTAATAATTATCAATACATTTTTTACCCCAAAAATATAAATCATATTTTTTTACCCTTTTTTAATTGGATATTTTTACCTTACAATCACGGATTTTATTTTTCAAGGCGATACTACTAATTATCGATAGATTTTTTTACATAACAAACGATCCAAAAAAAATATAAATAAGATTTTTTTTTTACCCCATAAACATATTTTTTTACCAAAAATACAGGAAAATAATATAGTATTTTTTTTTATTTATTTTTTTGGATTATATAATAAATACTCGAAATTAATATAGTATTTTTTTTCTATATTTTTATCATAAATATTCGAAATTAATAAAGTAGTTGTTTGGAAAAATTTGACGGATATGATTTTATTTTTGTTAAATGTAAACTCGGTGTAATTATACGTGATAATATTAGGCCGTTCAATCAAAGATCTTGGCCATCTAGTAGTCAGATAAAAGAAACAATAAGAGTTGTCAGTTGGGTGTGTATCGACCACCTACCAAATCTACACCGCACGTTTTCCCATCAACGCACCGCATTTCACTAAATTTCATCTGAAGAACACAAATGATTTTTGTCTAAGTCAATGAGAGACCGTGGTTATGGTAACCAGCCAATGGGAAAGAGAGTAATTAAGCTCCATCATTGCTAGTTTTATTCTGGAGCGAGAAATAGTAATAAGTTTTTAGGTTGTTGATTTAACGTGTTTTACTTATTTGTAATAATGTCGTTTTTAAACGACTTATTTATTTTCCATAATATTTCAATGTGAAATCGACAAATTTGTGTTTTTTTCATAGCATATATCTATTTGACAAGCTTCAAAGAAGTAAAAAGAACTTAAACATGCAATAATCGAAACACGTTTATTATACTTATTATACTCATTGTATTAAAGACATAATACTAAAATGCGTGTTCTCATATCCCCTAGTGTAAACTCTTGCTAGCTAGAGAACTAACATATCAATGATATTGCGGTTTGCAATCCATTTGTGGCTCTTCACTTTTGTTGTAACGTGTGCAATAGATGTTCGCCCACCTACAACAATTTTCTTCACTAAAGATGGGAAGACCAATTAAAAGCGGATCGGGTTTCCAGTTAGCCCTGCACCTCGAGTAAATTTGTGGAATACATCTTTGATTTTTTGTGTCACTGGGATTAATTTGAGGGGATCCCGTAGAAATTATTTTATTACCATGAGCTTGTAGAACATTGGAGGATAAAACAAAAGCCATCAAGAACACCGTTAACATAACCATTTTCATTGACATCATCTTCTTTGTTTAGTACTATATGACTCTGAATCTTCCTTGGCTTATTTTTGTTGTTGCTAAACTTTTCTTGCTTTGTTTGGTTATACTAGACAAACAGTATTTATAGGTGTGTAAATGTTATAACAGACTCAGTGTTAATAAATAAGAAATTAAGTTTAACCAAAGAAACATATGCATTTAGTTTGGGATAAATGTTTTACGTTTTTTACATTCACTCTAACTACATTGTTATTTAATATGTTTTATGTTTTGACATTTGAAACCTAAGAAGTGAGAACAAAATGGAATGTCTATAGGACCAGGTAATGGGACACATATTTTTACCCCAAGCTAAGTCTACGTTGTTCAGTAGTTTTTTAGTTATATTACAATTCAAGTGAACCTTTTTCCTAGGAGAGGCCAAGATAGTTTAAGGTCTTGTTAGTCAGACCATTTTAGCACAATAATAATCTCTAATGTTTGTCTAAAGAAACAAAGCACACTATAATACTTGAGTTTTTTTCTTATTCTTGGTTTGGTTATAAATCCTAGTTCTAGCCCAGAATGAATGAGGGCGAACGTCTTTAGCCTGAAAAAATTCTATTAACACACAAGCAATTTCATCCAATAAAAACATTTTTCATGATGTGTGCATGTGCTTTTCTCCTTTTTGTTATTGATATTATTATTATTGAAAAATATTATAATTTGGTTCGGAAATTCTGCAATTTTATTGGTCTCTCTATAGACATGTAGCAAATTCCAAGAGGGTTTAGACTTCCTAGTCATCAGACTATGGATAGTGGCAGAGTCAGTTCCTATGTGCACGCTACTAAGATTCTTTAAAAGAGCCGACTTTAAACCAATTTCAACTCCTTAAAGGTGATTGGCCACAACAGTGGTAGGTACAACATTGCCATATATATGCAACACGTCAATAGAGGACGTGCTCGATAATTTGGATTATATGTCCATCAATTCCATACTAATTAAATTTGATCACTTTTTGATGCACTCGCTTATATGTAGGTTGGCCGCGGGTGGCTGGTGGAACTGAAAAATAAGTGTACAATATGAAACTTCGACACTTTATTAAAGAAGCCTCACTAAGCACTTGATATGACTAGAAATTGAGTTTGATGCCCCCTTGGCCTTCTAATTTAATTTTACATCAGAACCTTTCTAAAATAAAGAAAGTCATATAACTGACATCCCCGCCCCACAACAAGAAGTATGCCATGATGGTTCCTAATTTTCACCTATCACCTCATTCTTAAAACTGTATAACCAAGAACAAGAGATAACATGTTTAGTCTTGTAACTGCGGCCAATCCCCCATATTTCTATAAAATTATTGACAGAAGACTTATCAAAATATGATAGTTTAGCAGCAGAATTCTTCAATTTGATAACTGACACAATTAAAGAAGTATATATGACGCATTATTAATTTAAAAAAAAAAAAAATCTGCCTTGCATCAATTCAAAAATCTTGCTTAAACAATTTTCCTAGATTTTAAGATGATATTAATAATTATCAATACATTTTTTAGCCCAAAAATGATCCCAAAAATATAAATCAGATTTTTTTTACCCTTTTTTTATTGGATATTTTTACCTTACAATCACGGATTTTATTTTTCAAGGCGATACTACTAATTATCAACAGATATTTTACCTTACAAACGATCCAAAAAAAATATAAATTATAATTTTTTTTACCCCATAAACATATTTTTTATATTTTTTACCATAAATACAGGAAACTAATATAGTATTTTTTTTATTTATTTTTTGGATTTTATAATGAATACTCGAAATTAATATATTATTTTTTTCTATATTTTTATCATAAATATTCAAAATTAATAAAGTAGTTGTTTGGAAAAATTAGACGGATATGATTTTATTTTTGTTAAATGTAAACTCGGTGTAATTATACGTGATAATTTTAGGCCGTTCGATCAAAGATCTTGGCCATCTAGTAGTCAGATAAAAGAAAGAATAAGAGTTGTCAGTTGGGTGTGTATCGATCACCTACCAAATATACACCGCACGTTTTCCCATCAACGCACCGCATTTCACTAAATTTCATCTGAGGACACAAATGATTTTTGTCTAAGTCAATGAGAGACCGTGGTTACGGTAACCATCCAATGGGAAAGAGAGTAATTAAGCTCCACCATTGCTAGTTTTATTCTGGAGCGAGGAATAGTAATAAGTTTTTAGGTTGTTGATTTAACGTGTTTTACTTATTTGTAATAATGTCGTTTTTAAACGACTTATTTATTTTCCATAATATTTCAATGTGAAATCGACAAATTTGTGTTTTTTTCATAGCATATATCTATTTGACAAGCTTCAAAGAAGTAAAAAGAACTTAAACATGCAATAATCGAAACACGTTTATTATACTTATTATACTCATTGTATTAAAGACATAATACTAAAATGCGTGTTCTCATATCCCCTAGTGTAAACTCTTGCTAGCTAGAGAACTAACATATCAATGATATTGCGGTTTGCAATCCATTTGTGGCTCTTCACTTTTGTTGTAACGTGCGCAATAGATGTTCGCCCACCTACAACAATTTTCTTCACTAAAGATGGGAAGACCAATTAAAAGCGGATCGGGTTTCGATTAGCCCTCGCACCTCGAGTAAATTTGTGGAATACATCTTTGATATTTTGTGTCACTGGGATTAATTTGAGGGGATCCCGTAGAAATTATTTTATTACCATGAGCTTGTAGAACATTGGAGGATAAAACAAAAGCCATCAAGAACACCGTTAACATAACCATTTTCATTGACATCATCTTCTTTGTTTAGTACTATATGACTCTGAATCTTCCTTGGCTTATTTTTGTTGTTGCTAAAGTTTTCTTGCTTTGTTTGGTTATACTAGACAAACAGTATTTATAGGTGTGTAAATGTTATAACAGACTCAGTGTTAATAAATAAGAAATTAAGTTTAACCAAAGAAACATATGCATTTAGTTTGGGATAAATGTTTTACGTTTTTTACATTCACTCTAACTACATTGTTATTTAATATTTTTTATGTTTTGACATTTGAAACCTCAGAAGTGAGAACAAAATGGAATATCTATAGGACCAGGTAATGGGACACATATTTTTACCCCAAGCTAAGTCTACGTTGTTCAGTAGTTTTTAGGTATATTACAATTCAAGTGAACCTTTTTCCTAGGAGAGGCCAAGATAGTTTAAGGTCTTGTTAGTCAGACCATTTTAGCACAATAATAATCTCTAATGTTTGTCTAAAGAAACAAAGCACACCATAATACTTGAGGTTTTTTCTTATTCTTGGTTTGGTTATAAATCCTAGTTCTATCCCAGAATGAATGAGGGCGAACGTCTTTAGCCTGAAAAAATTCTATTAACACACAAGCAATTTCATCCAATAAAAACATTTTTCATGATGTGTGCACGTGCTTTTCTCCTTTTTGTTATTGATATTATTATTATTGAAAAATATTATAATTTGGTTCGGAAATTCTGCAATTTTATTGGTCTCTCTATAGACATGTAGCAAATTCCAAGAGGGTTTAGAGTTCCTAGTCATCAGACTATGGATAGTGGCAGAGTCAGTTCCTATGTGCACGCTACTAAGATTCTTTAAAAGAGCCGACTTTAAACCAATTTCAACTCCTTAAAGCTGATTGGCCACAACAGTGGTAGGTACAACATTGCCATATATATGCAACACGTCAATAGAGGACGTGCTCGATAATTTGGATTATATGTCCATCAATTCCGTACTAATTAAATTTGATCACTTTTTGATGCACTCGCTTATATGTAGGTTGGCCGCGGGTGGCTGGTGGAACTGAAAAATAAGCGCACAATATGAAACTTCGACACTTTATTAAAGAAGCCTCACTAAGCACTTGATATGACTAGAAATTGAGTTCGATGCCCCCTTGGCCTTCTAATTTAATTATACATCAGAACCTTTCTAAAATAAAGAAAGTCATATAACTGACATCCCCACCCCACAACAAGAAGTATGCCATGATGGTTCCTAATTTTCACCTATCACCTCATTCTTAAAACTATATAACCAAGAACAAGAGATAACATGTTTAGTCTTGTAACTGCGGCCAATCCCCCATATTTCTATAAAATTCTTGACAGAAGACTTATCAAAATATGATAGTTTAGCAGCAGAATTCTTCAATTTGATAACTGACACAATTAAAAAAGTATATATGACGCATTATTAATTTTAAAAAAAAATCTGCCTTGTATCAATTCAAAAATCTTGCTTAAACAATTTTCCTAGATTTTAAGATGATATTAATAATTATCAATACATTTTTTACCCCAAAAATGATCCCAAAAATATAAATCAGATTTTTTTACCCTTTTTTTATTGGATATTTTTACCTTACAATCACGGATTTTATTTTTCAAGGCGATACTACTAATTATCAATAGATTTTTTACCTTACAAACGATCCAAAAAAAATATAAATTATAATTTTTTTTACCCCATAAACATATTTTTTATATTTTTTACCATAAATACAGGAAACTAATATAGTATTTTTTTATTTATTTTTGGATTTTATAATGAATACTCGAAATTAATATATTATTTTTTTCTATATTTTTATCATAAATATTCAAAATTAATAAAGTAGTTGTTTGGAAAAATTAGACGGATATGATTTTATTTTTGTTAAATGTAAACTCGGTGTAATTATACGTGATAATTTTAGGCCGTTCAATCAAAGATCTTGGCCATCTAGTAGTCAGATAAAAGAAAGAATAAGAGTTGTCAGTTGGGTGTGTATCGATCACCTACCAAATATACACCGCACGTTTTCCCATCAACGCACCGCATTTCACTAAATTTCATCTGAGGACACAAATGATTTTTGTCTAAGTCAATGAGAGACCGTGGTTACGGTAACCATCCAATGGGAAAGAGAGTAATTAAGCTCCACCATTGCTAGTTTTATTCTGGAGCGAGGAATAGTAATAAGTTTTTAGGTTGTTGATTTAACGTGTTTTACTTATTTGTAATAATGTCGTTTTTTAAACGACTTATTTATTTTCCATAATATTTCAATGTGAAATCGACAAATTTTTGTTTTTTTCATAGCATATATCTATTTGACAAGCTTCAAAGAAGTAAAAAGAACTTAAACATGCAATAATCGAAACACGTTTATTATATTTATTATACTCATTGTATTAAAGACATAATACTAAAATGCGTGTTCTCATATCCCCTAGTGTAAACTCTTGCTAGCTAGAGAACTAACATATCAATGATATTGCGGTTTGCAATCCATTTGTGGCTCTTCACTTTTGTTGTAACGTGCGCAATAGATGTTCGCCCACCTACAACAATTTTCTTCACTAAAGATGGGAAGACCAATTAAAAGCGGATCGGGTTTCCAGTTAGCCCTGCACCTCGAGTAAATTTGTGGAATACATCTTTGATATTTTGTGTCACTGGGATTAATTTGAGGGGATCCCGTAGAAATTATTTTATTACCATGAGCTTGTAGAACATTGGAGGATAAAACAAAAGCCATCAAGAACACCGTTAACATAACCATTTTCATTGACATCATCTTCTTTGTTT
>JAJJWW010017618.1:0-162692 GCA_023531295.1 Papaver armeniacum
CATTAAGCTGCGGAAACTTAGACTCTGCTATTGTACTCAAGAACAACAACGAGAGGCAATGGCCAAGAGTTCTCTTTCAAACGGACTCCGAGAGAACCTTACGCGTTTCATAACTTCATCTACCCCGCACCTTGGCACATAACGGGAATGATTGAAGAAATAAAAAGTAGACTTCAGACGAGATCATAGTTTGCTATTCAACACAACTACATGGAAGGAAATCAAGCAGCAGACGGAATGGCCAACCATGCAGCAGATGGAAGCAAAAAAGGAAATTCTTCAACCAAAATATGGGACCAGGCAATCCCATCTTTTATTAGTCACATTTTATTTCAGGACTCCATGGGTACCACATACCCACGAAAAATTGTAATCTAATTTCTTTTAATAATATGCATGCTTGAAAAAAAAAAAAAAAACTAGTTGATCGATTAACCATCTCAAGACGAGAAACGATATAATCAAAAAACTATTATTTTCCGAACACTCTAGGTTAGAATTGTGGGAGTTTTCGGTTTTTTTTTCTTTTTTTATAAAAAAATAATATAATTTAACTAGGCTGGTTTGGGGCCTATAAAATCTATTTGGGGCTTACCAAAATTTTGCTAAAGATGCCAAGGGCGTCTAATTTGGATAAATCTACCCATTTTACCCTTCAATAAATCTTAATACTACCTACTTACCCTAATCAAATCCTAATAATAAAACCTAAAACTAAATCAATTTCATATTTATTCCTCCTCCAACCGATTCTTTTCTCTTCTTCTCCCTCTTTTTTAATTTTCAAACCAAAACATCGTTGATTATCGACGATTCAAAGAACGTTAATAGTTTTTTTTTTATAGAATGCCGAATCGAGACACAAATTAAGCAAGCTACTTGAAATACTTATCCTTGTTTGAAGCGGGTATGGATATACCTTCACTTTGAAGTTATGGCGTAGACGAGATCAGTTTAGCCATCAACCTGTAATTTCTAAGATGTTGTCTCGGCTGCTCTTGATGGCTAAGCAGTTGTATTGTGTCAGTATATTCTCCGATGAAAAAGGTTGTGTTGTTGTTGTTGGTGTTGGTGGGGTCATGTAATTGATTATCTCAGTCAAGGTCGAATCAACTTCATACAACTCCTGGAACATGTCCTGAGGTATTTGTACGACTTGGGTAGTCGATGTTGGGGGAGATTGAGGTAGGATTCTTCTTTTCTTGTGGTGTGACAATGGTACCCCCCAATAACCATCTAGGCCTAAAACGGTGGACGGTGTAGTCGATGTGTTACCACTCGTAGTTGTTCTCGTAGGCGAGCTCGAGATGGCGAATTGACTCGACACCGGAAGTGGACATTTGTATGACTGGAGTTATTACCTCGTGGGTAGTAGGTGTAAGGTAACTGCTCGTCCTGGCGATGTGAATCCAGGTTGAGGTGGTATGACTCTTCTTGTAGGTTGTGATGTCGTTTTTCTTGTACTACACAAGATGCCAAACAACACGTTGACGAGGTGTCGAACTCGCAAAAATAAATTTCTCTACTTCTCTTTAACTAGCAAGTAGTATAATGTAAGTAGGATCGTCCCAAGGGAGGTATGAAGTTCAAGTTGTTATGCAAATACTCTTAGCAAAGATGATTTTGTTGTAGAAATCTTGAAAATTGTAAAATGTATTCAAATATGAGATGTAATTGATTAAAGGTTCATTCTAGACCACGGAATACAAACCAAATTGATAGATAGCTATGTTCTTCACATTATCATGTTACTAACAACCCTAGAATAATTAGTACGCTCAACTATTCCGCTATTATCTCCTAGCTCACCGGATACGGAGAGCGCTCGACTAGGTTCCTACTTGCCAAGTTTCCTAGAGGTACGCTTACTAGGTTTAACTTAAACAAGTGCTCTAAGTTCTGTGAGATAAGGTTGCTCCTAGTGATGAACTCAAAAGCAAGAATCACCTACTAGTGTTGATTTCTACATATGGGTACTTAACAAAGTCCCATCATCAATACCCACATATTACTACTTGTGTATATCTTCTCTAGACAATTACGAATTCGAAGAAAATCTAAACTAGCAAATAGATTAAGAATTAATGATTCAATTTCGAACTTAAACCCTTAACAAATAGTCCATAGACAATATTAGCACAGTAGAAATCAATCAATAACATTAATGAATGCAAGAGAACAAGTTATTTCATATCAAATATAGATTCATATTTCGAACCCGAAACGCCTTAATCAAGAAGAGTTTTAGTTACTCATAATATTGGAGTTCATCATCAAATAATCATGGAAATAAATTAAAGAAGATGAAAATATTAAATGAAAGCAAACCCTAGCTCCGGCTCTCTGCAAAACTCCAAGAAGAATACGTGTTTTCTTTAAGTTGTAGAAGTCCTCCCTTTTTGTAGCTTTGTTTCTCCAACTAGGTCATATCCTCAAAAGTCCAAGCCAAATATATCCACCAAGCCCATATAATTCATGTGTGGGAGTAGCCCAGTAGAAATCTCTTCCAAAAACAAGTCACCGGAAAACTGGTGTAATCGCTTGGAACAAGGCCGGAAATATGCGGAATCCGACAGACGGTCAAATGAGTCAGTACCTTGTCATATAGTCGAGATGAACTGACTAGGCTAGCGATACGAGTAAAGTGGTTCGGGCCTTGATCTTACATTGCACCATCTTGACTTGTTGCCGGCCTCTCTTGCACATGCCTAAGCTTTGTGTTGCATCATTGTTTCATAACCAACTATGATGGTTGTTCAAGCATCTCACCTTCACAATCACTGCAATCCTTGCCCGACTCATTGCCCGCTACAAGGTCACCAACTCATCCTGTGGCTCACCATCGACTCCATTCCTTGGCTCTCGCAAGAATCTTCAAATCCACCCGAGCATCGTCATCGCCTTGCTATTGAGCTACCCCGAGTAACACCCGGCTTGACGAAGCGCTCTGCACCCTAACTATGAGCATCTCGCTCACCTGCTGTCCCGAGATACAACAACAACAATTTGTACGGCGGCAGCTCAGTTAACTCCTACAATTTCGTTCAACACATAATTCGTGCAAGCCCCGACAGTTCAGTTCAACACCTTGATACTGCAGACTATTCCACCTTGTAAAACATTCATATTCGGGTTCACTATCTCGGCTCCATTCTCTTTATTCGAACCCGGTAACTACGACTTCCTCATCGTCGTCTCTCGGTATGACGACCATCTTATATGTAGCATCAGTTCAACAATCCACCTTCGTTAGTCACCAAACATTACGAGACTCGACCATTGCCGCTCTCGATTCAACACAGATCAACATCATCACCCGAGTCTAGAATTCAACAACTCCCAACATCAATGGCAAACCAATCCTTGCTTGATACCCCGATCTACCTACAAGTCAAGCCATTACACTATTCTTTCACGGTACCGGGACCTAAAACTACCCTTAATCAACAACACACAAACATTTCCTTCTAATATCAATCCATGCATCTGCGATATGCCTGCAATCCATCGGTTCTCATTCTTGTTCTTACGGTGTACACTTGCACCATCGGAATTACGGCTACGATAATCTTTACCACTTTGCATCATTCCAATTCAGCTCCAATCCTTCCATTTAACTATCGTCGTCCAATCCCTTAACCCATTCTAATCAAATCAACTGCATTAGTTCATGTGCCTTCTTGCAAGCCTGCAATGCTCCCAGTTCCTTGTAACCAGTTCATACACACTTTATGACAGCGACAACTTCATCTTGCCTAGCCATTACATCTTCGGATAACACCAAGAAAGTAGCTATCTCGCTGCAACAACTTGCGGTACAACAAGCGCACCTAATAGCGAGTTCAAAACACCACACATCGGCTCTTGCTCATAGATGCACCACCAGTACATCTCTCTTGAGTGCCTCATTCCAGTTGCTTCAAATTGAGCTACATCTACCAACCACAGTTCTACTGATTCCGGCTCAAATTCTTCACTTTGAAACCCTAACATACATCTAAATGTTCATTCAACACCCATCTCGAAGCTTGACCTTCAGCTGCAAATCTTTGCTTTGTAATTTGCACCTCCAACTAGAATGAGATGTAAATTCGACCAAAACCCATCTCATTTCCTTTGTGTTCTTATCACGCAACCTAGAACCCTAACTTCCATTTATGTCGAAACCCATCAGAACCCTTGAATTCTTCATCTAAGCGTGTACCACCCAGTTCAACTCTCAAACGACGAGTTCATCTCAAACCCTAATTTAATTTCACGGGTTTCATCTTCTCACGGATTTTAATGGTGCCACCTCTCCTCTCAATCTCGGGTGGGATGAAAAGAGACAAACCAATGATTGGGAAGCTGAATTTGATTTTTAGGTTTACGCCCAGGAATGTGAGTGGATATAGCCACTTTGGTGAGGTGGATAAGGGGTAGTAGCTCTCTATGGCTTGTCGGTTTGAGATAACCGTCGGCCTAATTTCTTTGTTGCTCAACCGTAGCTAGCTTTTCTCGCTTTGTGAATTGGTCCTTTGTGCTCCTTTTTGCTCCAAAGAACGCCTTTTCCTTCCTAGAAATATTATGCCAACAACGGCTCGTCTCTTACTTCTCATATTCACTTCTTCTCTTCAATGAAAGTCATCATTAAAGTTGTCGTGCTTTCATTTAAAAGTTGCATCACTAAAAACAACATACTTTTCGAGACAAAGATGAAGAAATAAAAGTAAATTGTGAGAAATAATCGCCTCCAAAAGCATTTGCACATGAGATGAGACTTTTGCCCTGTTTCTTCTTCTTTAGTTCAAGTGACTCCAAAGTACCTAAATATTCAAAAGCAAACATAAGATACATAATTTACAAGAAAACTAGCAGAGAAAGCATAAACAATAGATAAATACATAGGTGTTTTAGACACCTATCAAATTCCCCCACACTTAGACTTTGCTAGTCCTCGAGCAAATCAAACAAAATAATAAAAGATACATACAACTCCGTCTCGTCGAGGCTACGGTTACTCTAAGCATGAACAACAGGCCTTTGAACCCTAGGTGTCCCTAGTGGACGAGTTTTAATCTCGTGAAGGTTTACAAGAGGTCATGCCTACAAAACCTATATTTCCAACTCCGTCTATTTGTGACAAATCAATGAACGAATCCAAAATGACTACGGAGGAGGTACCTTGCACAAATTCAGTTCATATATAAGTAAATAAAGCTCTAATTAGATAGTCGAACAAGCCACAATACTCGGAAATTAACAAACCACAATCACAATGAAAAGATTAAGAAGATGGATATAGATGTAGATGTTGGCGAATGTTCACAAGTGATCGATGTTTCCCATATCTGTCCGAAGGTCACTACCAAAGATGAACCTATGCATCCTATTGGATTGAGCTCGGGTCAATTCTAGTGTCAACACAACGGCATATACAAGGGAACCGGTGGTCAACAAACTTATTTCAAATCAACTCCATAGGCATATACAAGGGAACCGGGGTGACTTTATTCAACAATAATACTATTTTCTTTTTCTTTTCTTTTTCACTTTTTTTTTTTCAAA
The DNA here is from genome assembly GCA_023531295.1 of Papaver armeniacum. Classification (NCBI taxonomy): domain Eukaryota; kingdom Viridiplantae; phylum Streptophyta; class Magnoliopsida; order Ranunculales; family Papaveraceae; genus Papaver; species Papaver armeniacum. The sequence continues at coordinate 5,548 of JAJJWW010017618.1, forward strand.
TTTTTTTTTTTTTTTTAGACGGCATGATTAGATCTTTTGGATCAGCGCATGCTTCTTGTTAGCAATACGTGATAGTTGCCTTGGATCTGCATTCCACGCTTGTTTAGGCGACGGAGAGGCGGGGACTACGTTTCCATCTTTCGCTATCCAAGTGTCTTTTTATTCCGTTTGGTCTAATTGGTCGGTCTCTTTTTTTCTTTTCTTTTTTTTTTAACAACTCAATCACTCTATTTCATCCTAGCGGTAATAACACGTCGATGTTTAGTGACCCACCAAAACACTTAGAGAACAATAGATAAATATGGAAAATAAAATAAAAATAGAATACGACATGGTGATATTCCGAGATATGGTAACGACTATCATGTTATTTGTGATTCTGAGCTATGTTCGTTCTTGTTAATTAATGGGTTCCTCAACTCCTGCCAATCAAAATGATTCCATCCACTAATGGTGTCATCCTAAAGGCACAAGTTTCTAGATTTCGGAGTTCAAAAAGCACAAATTTTTCTTGGTTTTTTTTTTCTATTTTTCTGATTTTTTTTTTTTTTTTAAAGGCATAAAACAAACTAAAACAAACTATACAAACATATAAATGCTCCCCCACACTTAAACTTTACATTGTCCTCAATGTAAAATTGAATCGTCCAAAGAAAGTTCAAGGTAAAAAAATAAAAGATAAAATGCTTTATCTATAAAGAAAAATAAAAGATAAAATGCTGAAAAAAATAAAAAATAAAAAGATAAAGGTAAAGATACAAAACCGGTGGGTTGCCTCCCACTTAGCGCTTGGTTTAACGTCGTCGGCCAGACGTTCGGCTCAATTACTCCTCCAGAGAGAGTGGGTCACTCAATGTGATCATATCTGATTCTCCGTCTCGCTTGTTCATAGTATGGTTTCAAGCGATGGCCGTTAACCTTGGAAATCAGCCCTGTTTTGGGACTAGTTATCTCAAGCTTGCACCATGTGCAAACACATTAGTAACAACAAATGGTCCAACCCCGGACCTAAGTTTACCCGGAAACAATTTAAGACGAGAGAATGGAATAAAAGTACTTACGCCCCTATTTCAAAACTCTTTCGGAAATCATTTTATCATGGAAAGCCTTGGTCTTTTCTTTATAAATGCGTGAACTTTCATATGCATCATTTCGTATCTCTTTAACTCATTGAGTGAAGTTTCCTATGTTCACCAGTGCATCTAATTCCATATTACATACCTTGATAGCCCAATAAGCTTTGTGTTCAAGTTCGACGGGAAGATGGCAAGGTTTACCATAGACAAGCCCTAAAAGGAGACATCCGATGGGTGTCTTATAAGCTGTCCTATACGCCCACAAAAAGCGTCATTGAGTCTATAACTCCAATCCTTCCTTGTGACATTCACCGTCTTCTCTAAGATGGACTTAATCTCCCGGTTGGAAATTTCGGCTTGTCCGCTCGTTTGTGGATGATACGGTGTGCTTGACTTTATGAGAAATGTTATACTTTTAGAAAGATTGTGAAAAGATCTCTTGAAGTGCGAACCTCCATCACTAATCACCACTCGAGGTGTTCCAAACCTAGAAAAGATATGTTCCTTCACAAACTCACAAACAATATGAGAATCATTGGTAGGGGTGGCTTTAGCTTCCACCCACTTAGAAACATAATCTACAAGAAGAAGTATAAAGAATTTCCCCATTGGAATTCACAAAAGGCCCCATAAAATCGATACCCCAAACATCAAAATCTCAACGCGAGAATTGGTGTTTGCGGCATTTGGTTTCTAGCACCAAGGTTGCCTGTCCTTTGACACCCTATCACAAGCCTTACAACATAGATATGCATCCTTAAACAATGTAGGCCAATAAAAACCACTTTCGAGAACCTTGAGGGCTGTCCTCTTGGCTCAAATGGCCACCACAAGCATATGAGTGACAAAATTCAGAATTGATTGGAACTCGAGATTCAAGTACGCAGCACCACATGAGGATCATTTGATCGGGCAATGCTTCCACAAATAAGGTTCATCCCATATATATTGCTTGGAAATCTTCTTGAGCTTGTGTTTTTGGAATGTAGACATGGAACTAGGTACTTGTCCCGTCACCAAGAAGTTAACAATATCATCGTACCATGGAGTTGTGCCACCACCCGAAAAGAGTTGCTCATCTCAGGAAGGCTTATCATGCGAAAGGAATCGGCAACCGGACATGCCCAATCTGCTTAGATGATCATTTCACCCCGGTATTCTCACTACCCTTCTTGTCCTTGATTTGCATGTTGAACTCTTGAAGAAGAAGAATCCACCTTATGAGCCTTGGCTTAGCATCCTTCTTTGTTAGCAAGTATCGAAGTGCGGCATGGTCGAAGAAAACAACCACCTTTGTACCATTTAAATAAGATCTAAACTTCTCGAGTGCAAACACTATGGCCAAAAGCTCCTTTTGGAGTAGTGGAGTAGTTGATTTGTGCTCCGTTGAGAGTTCTAAACATAATAAATGGCATATGGAACTTTGCCATCTGTCCCAACACGGCTCCAACGGCATAATCACTTGCATCGCACATCAACTCAAATGCTTGCTCCGGTCAGGTGGTTTGATGATTGGTGCGGTAGTCAACAACTCTTTCAAGGTGTCAGCTTCCTTGCATTCCTTGTCACAATCAAAGGCCACATCTTTTTGCAAGAGTCTACACGGGGCATTGCAATCTTGGAGAAATCCTTGATGAATCTCCTATAAAAAGCACATGACCAAGAAAGAGCGAACCTCCCTCACATTTGTGGGGTATTGTAAGTTCAATCAAATCTATCTTAGCCTTGTCAACTTCTAACCCCTTAGAGGATACAACATGACCTAGCACAATCCCATGATTGACCATAAAGTGACATTTTTCCCAATTAAGCACAAGATTAGTTTCTACGCATCGTTTAAGAATAAGTGCAAGGTTATCTAAGCATTTGTCAAAAGAATCACCATACAGATGAAATCATCCATAAACACTTCTATGATGCTTTCCACATAATACGAGAATATACTTACCATACAACGTTGAAAAGTGGCTGGTGCATTGCACAAGCCAAATGGCATACGTCTATCTAAAAGTGCGAAAAGGGCAAGTAAACGTCGTCTTTTCTTGATCTTCCCGGAGCTATTACAATCTGGTTATAACCTGAAAAACCATCAAGGAAACGGTAAAAAGCATGTCTAGCCAACCTTTCAAGCATTTGATCAATGAATGGTAGGGGAAAATGGTCCTTTCGGGTGGTAGAGTTGAGCTTTGTTAATGCACACTCTCTCCGGTCTGGATTCTAGTTGGAACCAAGTCATTATCTTCGTTTTTCACCACCGTGATTCGGACTTCTTTGGAACGACTTGAATAGGGCTCACCCATTTGCTATCGGATATGGGATAGATCACCCCTACTTCCAACCGGGATTTCCTTCTTGACTACTTCCATCATTGGAGGGTTCACGACGTTGAGCTTCTCTTGTTGGTTTTGCCCCCTCCCTCCAAGTATTCGGTGCATACATGTGGAAGGACTGATTCCTTTGATATCGGCAATAGTCCACCCAATGGCAGACTTGTACTCTCTTAGCACTGAACAAGTTTCTCCTCTTGCACCTTGGTAGGTTGTTGGCAATGATCTAGGTAACTCTTCTTGTCACCTAAATACACGTATTTAAGGTGATCGGAAGAAGGTTTCAACTCAGAATAGGTTTTTGCACAATCGACGGTAAAAGTTTCTCATTAGTAAGCGGCAAAGAAACACATAAGACACATTATATTTTGGTGGAACTTCTTGTAATGAGTTAAGAGATAAAACAGACCTCTTTAAGCTCATCACAAATAGACAATTCACTTTCAATGTCTTTGTATTTTTCCATAACCTAAACCTTCCACTATGGTGTTTTCTAAAGCATCTTCACCATTCAATTCAAAAATCTTTGTTGAGCATAGAGAATCAATAATATCAATTGAAAAAGCAGGAATGCATCATCACTAGGATATCTCATAGCTTCAAAGATATTGAAACTTATGATTTCGTCATCAAATTCCATAGTTAAGGCGCCTTTAAAAACATCTATCTTTGTTCTAGCGGTTCTCATGAACGGTCTACAACATGACAAAGGAGTAGAGCGATGGTGAATCTTCATCCATCATGTCAAGAACATAGAAATCAGTGGAAATATGAGTTGATTAACCTGCACCAAAACATCTTCAATAACCCCTTTCGGGTAAAATTGAACCTATCGGCAAGTTGTATAACAATGTCAGGGGTATTCTTAAGAGGTCCCAAGATTCAATGATTCATAAACGGAGGCAGGCATAACATTAATGGATGCTCCTAAATCTAACATAGCACGTTCAAACCTGATTTTACCAATAGTACATGGTATGGTGAAACTACCGGGGTCTTTCAACTTAGGTGGGAGTTTCTTTTGAAGATATCAGAAGCATTCTCCCCCACACTCATTACCTCGTTAGGTCAATTTGTGCTTGTTAGTGCACAATTCCTTTAAGAACTTTTGACGTGGAACTTGCCTTATACAACAATGAGTGGAATGTTCACTTTAAATCTTCTTAAAGATTTCCAAAAGCTCTTGGTACAATGTCTCCTTGTTCGACTTTGCAAACTGCTAGGAAAAGGAGGAGGAGTAGCATAAGTAGAAACGAGTTTTAGAGTTAGAATTTATTAGAGATCGGCCTTTTTAGGGGGCTGTTTCACCCTCTTCTTTATCAATCGGGTTCATGGGACAGAGGTGATGTTTAGGTTTCTCTACTTGCTTCCCACTTCGTAACTGATAGCATTGGCATTCTCCTTGTGATTTATTGGTTGCGAAGGGAGGTTTTCCCTACCTTGTGCTTCCAATTTGCTCACGGCATTGCTAATTGACCCATTTGTTGTTCGGATGTCCTTCATATCCATTGCTGACTTTTGCTTATCTTGCACCATTGTGTTGAGAATGAGATTCAACTTGTCTATACTCGTGCCTTGAGTTTCTTGTGGTGGTCTTTGCATGAATTGATATCCTCCTTGTTGATTGAAAGTAGGATTTGCAGCCTTGCTTGTTGGCATAGCTGAAATTCGGATGATCACACCTGCTGGGTTGTATGTGTTGGAGTACGGATCGTACCTCGGCCTTTGCTGATTTTGGTACATAGCGCTTGCTTGCTCAACATCTTCGGTATATGATGATGGTATGACAGCTGCAACTATTTGAGTCATCATTCTCTCCATGTTGCCCATCCTTTGTTCCATGTGTGAAGAATTGCCAACTTCATTCACCTTCCTTCACTGGCGATTCATCTCGAGTGTAGAATTGTTAGTGTTCGCAGCCATATTCTCCAGCAAACTTGTAGCTTCATGATGGTCTTGTTGGTAAGTGCACCACCACTTGCGGCATCGATCAAATTTCTATCATTAGAAAACCCCTCGTAGAAATATTGAATCACAAGTTGATCGCGATTTGGTGGTGTGGACAACTAGCTAAAAGCTTCTTTTAGCGCTCCCGATACTCATGGAGAGTCTCTCCCGATACTTCCCTAATACCACAAATCTCCTTGCGACTCACAGCTGCTTTTGATGCTGGAAAATACTTCTCAAGGAACAATTTCTTCATCCCATTCCATGTGGTTATGCTTACGGGTAAGCAAAAGAACCACTCTCTGCAGTATCTAAAAAGAGAAGGAAAAGCTGTCATCATAGCCATATCCGCATCTGCAGTTGCTTGCTTCATACTAGTCACCACATGATGGAATTGTTGCAAGTGACGATTAGGATCTTCTCCCGCTAAACCTACGAATTTGGGCGACAAGTTAATCAATTGTGGTTTCAACTCAATGGTTCCATTCGGTGAATACATAAAAATTTCTTGATCTAGGTTTGGAGAAGTGAGCTCCTTAGTGTTCTTGGAGCGGTGGTTGACCTCCATTGTGTTGTCTTCCTCTTCGTCCGAGTCCGAGAATTCACTTGGTGTAGAACTTTGAGGAAGTGGAGTGTTATTGCTCGAATGAAATCCTTAAATAAAAGTGCTGAAGAAGACGTATACCAATTGGACTTGGTCTGCCCCTCTCACGCATTCACCAAAGAAATAGTACTGTCAGATTCTAAGAGATTGAATAAAGTAAGCGAAATCGTAACCAAAAGCAAAAATAACAACTAAGAATAAAAATAACAACTAAACTTGCCCTTGCTTCCCGGCGAGTGGCGCCCCGATTTTGACAAGGTGTCGAACTGTAAAAATAAATTTCTCTACTTCTCTTTAACTAGCAAGTAGTATAATGTAAGTAGGATCATCCCAAGGGAAGTATGAAGTTCAAGTTGTTATGCAAATACTCTTAGCAAAGATGATTTTGTTGTAGAAATGCTGAAAATTGTAAAATGTATTCAAATATGAGATGTAATTGATTAAAGGTTCATTAGACCACGGAATACAAACCAAATTGATAGATAGCTATGTTCTTCACATTATCATGTTACTAACAACCCTAGAATAATTAATAAGCTCAACTATTCCGTTATTATCTCCTAGCTCACGGATACGGAGCGCTCGCCTAGGTTCCTACTTGCCAAGTTTCCTAAGGAGTACGCTTACTAGGTTTAACTTAAACAAGTGCTCTAAGTTTGTGTGAGATAAGGTTGCTCCTAGTGATGAACTCAAAAGCAAGAATCGCCTACTAGTGTTGATTTCTACATATGGGTACTTAACAAAGTCCCATCATCAATATACATATTACTACTTGTGTATATCTTCTCACAGACAATTACGGGTTGAAGAAAATCTAAACTAGCAAATAGATTAAGAATTAATGATTCAATTTGAACTTAAACCCTTAACAAATAGTCCATAGACAATATTGCTTGGTAGAAATCAATCAATAACATTAATGAATGCAAGAGAACAAGTTATTTCATATCAAATATAGATTCATATTTCGGGCTTGAAATAGCCCTTAATCAAGAAGAGTTTTAGTTACTCATAATATTGGAGTTCATCATCAAATAATCATGGAAATAAAGTAAAGAAGATGAAAATATTAAATGAAAGCAAACCCTAGCTCCGGCTCTCTGCAAAACTCCAAGAAGAATATGTGTTTTCTTTAAGTTGTAGAAGTCCTCCCTTTTTGTAGCTTTCTTTCTCCAAACTAGGTCATATCCTCAAAAGTCCAAGCCAAATATATCCACCAAGCCCATATAATTCATGTGTGGGAGTAGCCCGATGAAATCTCTTCCAAAAACAAGTCGTAGAGGGCTTGGTGTGTCCCGCAAGAACAAGGCGAGGAAATATCGGGAATCGACATAGGTCCACGCAGTCGAGTACCTTGTCGAGATAGTCGGATGAAGTGACTAGGCTAAGCGATCCCGAGTAAAGTGGTTAGGGCCGCGGTCTTACGTTGCACCATCTTGACTTGTTGCCCGGCCTCTCTTGCACATGCCTAAGCTTTGTGTTGCATCATTGTTTCATAACTTGACTATGATGGTTGTTCAAATCATCTCACCTTCCCCAATCACTGCAATCCTTGCCCATTTCATTGCCCATACAAGGTCACCAACTCATCCCTCGTAGCTCACCATCGACTCCATTTCCTTGGCTCTGCAAGAATCTTCAAATCCACACGAGCATCGTCATCGCCTTGCTATTGAGCTACCCCAGAGTAACACCAGCATACGGCACTCTGCACCCTAACTATTGAGCATCTCGCTCCCTTTGCTGTCAGATACAACAACAACAATTTATGCAGGCGGCAGCTCCAGTTAACTCCTACAATTTCGATTCCTTTGCAATTCGATGGCCCCCTGACGATTCGATTCAACACCTTGATACTACGACTATTCCACAGCCAAAACATTCATATTCGAGTTCACTATCTCGGCTCCATTCTCTTCTATTCGAACCCGGTATCTGACTTCCTCATCGTCGTCTCTCGAGTATGACGACCATCTTATATGTAGCATCAGTTCCAACAATCCACCCGTTAGCGCAAACATTACGAGACTCGACCATTGCAGCTTCTCGATTGCACAGATCAACATCATCACACGAGTCTAGAATTCAACAACTCCCAACATCAATGGCAAACCAATCCCCTAGCCAATGCTTGAGTCTGCTACCTACAAGTCAAGCCATTACACTATTCTTTTGTACCCGAGGACCTCAAACTACCCTTAACGAGAACACAAACATTTCCTTCTAATATCAATCCGCATCTGCGATATGCCTTGCAATCCATCGGTTCTCATTCTTGTTCTTCCGGTGTACCTTTGTACCATCCGAATTCTGACTATAATAATCTTTACCTTTGCATCATTCCAATTCGGCTCAATCCTTCCATTTAACTATCGTCTCCAATCGTAACCCATTCTAATCAAATCAACCGCATTAGTTCATGTGCCTTCCCGCTTTCTCCCAATGCTCGATTCCTTGTAACGGTTCATACACACTTTTACGTGACAACTTCATCTTGCCTAGCCATTACATCTTCAGTAACAACACCAAGAAAGTACCTATCTCGGCTGCAACAACTTGCAGTACAACAACCGCACCTAATAGCAGTTCAAAACACCACATCGGCTCTTGCTCATAGATGCACCACCGGTACATCTCTCTTGAGTGCCTCATTCAGTTGCTTCAAATTGAGCTACATCTACCAACCACGGTTCCTGCGATTCACGGCTCAAATTCTTCTCACCGAAACCCTAACATACATCTAAATGTTCATTCAACACCTATCTCGAAACTTGACCTTCAACCGCAAATCTTTGCTGTAATTTGCACCTCCAACTAGAATGAGATGTAAATTCGACCCAAAACCCATCTCATTTCCTTTGTGTTCTTATCACTTGCCAACCTAGAACCCTAACTTCCATTTATGTCGAAACCCATCGAGAACCCTTGAATTCTTCATCTAAGCAGCCACCAGTTCAACTCTCAAACGACGAGTTCATCTCAAACCCTAATTTAATTTCTGGGTTTCATCTTCTCCGGATTTTAATGGTGCCACCTCTCCTCTCAATCTCGGGTGGGATGAAAGAGAGACAAACCAATGATTGGGAAGCTGAATTTGATTGTTAGGTTTACGTAGGAATGTGAGTGGATATAGCCACTTTGGTGAGGTGGATAAGGGGTAGTAGCTCTTCTATGGCTTGTCGGTTTGGATAACCGAAGTGACCTAATTTCTTTGTTGCTCAACCGTAGCTAGCTTTTCTACTTTGTGAATTGGTCCTTTGTGCTCCTTTTCGCTCCAAAAGAACGCCTTTTCCTTCCTAGAAATCTTATGCCAACTGTGACTCGTCTCTTACTTCTCATATTCACTTCTTCTCTTCAATGAAAGTCATCATTAAAGTTGTCGTGCTTTTGAGACGGAAAAGTTGCATCACTAAAGCCAACATACTTTTAGGACAAAAGATGAAGAAATAAAAGTAAATTGTGAGAAATAATCCGCACTCCAAAAGCATTTGCACATGAGATGAGACTTTTTGCCTGTTTCTTCTTCTTTAGTTCCAAGTGACTCCAAAGTACCTAAATATTCAAAAGCAAACATAAGATACATAATTTACAAGAAAACTAGCAGAGAAAGCATAAACAATAGATAAATACATAGGTATTTTAGACACCTATCACACGTGAGTAGTCTGGTTATGCGATTTTATTGGATCTTTCAGATCTCAAATTTTCATTTTCGCCAAAAATAGAAAAACTCTTTGAAAAAAGTAGTTTCTCAACATTGGATTATGCATTTAACATGTTTTTAGTTTATGATTCGTCTCATCTGGATATTTTTTTACGAGTGTAGCTCGCAAATAGACAAGAAATGTTTAATTGGATTCATAAGATAATTTATATTTTCAGCATAATAATGATAATATTTCCATTTTTGCGGCCATATTCTTACAGGATATAGAAATTTCTAGAAATACGATCTAACGCGACATAAGTTGGCTAAAAATATGGAACATAACTGCCTTATGCTTTAAAATTTTAAAGATGGATAATCGATCCAATGTTTCATCAATTAACTCTAAATCTTGCTTCAAATCGTTCAATCAGTAAAGATAAGATCAACATAGCGTTTAAACATCGAATTTCTACGATGAATTTCTTAGCATTTGAGTTGATTTAAAATTGACCTGGACTTTCAATATGTCAAGATAATTATCGATCTAAATGAATTATATGCATATTAATCTAAAATATGATGCAATGATGATTTTATGATCTATTTGAGCAATATTATAAAGATGCAGATCAAGACATTCAATGCATGTAGCGACAATTATGCTTTAAAGCAAGATTTTAGATCAAGATTATCATATGAGGATGCAATTTTCATTGTAAAATTCGTTTTTCTCCTCAAGAGCGGATGATTATGCATCAAAATTATGATTTTCACATATTTTCAAGATTAGAATCAATATTATGATGCATCCCTAGTTGGCGCCAATGAAGATGCATATTTTTTTTTTTTTTTCGTATTGAATGATCGAGCTTATGAAACCCGTACCTTCAAAATTTATGATTAGATTACCCAGGTTTAATTCTATCTCGGACTCGATCTTTTCTTGATCTTCGTCGTAGATGATTCTGGGTTTGTAATTTTCATGTTATCTATAGGTCTCGATATCACAATTTAGTAGAGAGGGAATCGAGAGAAAGATAATTCTTATTCATTTAGTTAATTTGAATCATACGTCTTAGTTTACAAAGTGAGCCTTCAAGGGATTATATATAGTTAGTTTAGTGTTATCATGTCAATATAAAGGACAACTTATGCCTAGCTGGAGGTAACGTTATCATGTACTCAGACTCTCGACCTGTGATCTTCAATGTCTCTTGATCTCCAGGTCATGATCTTGGCAGTCTTTGTCTTGATTTCACTTCTTTATTTAGAACTCGCGTCTTCCACGTGTCATTATATCATGTATCATCCTTTGTTACGTATTTATGTTCAGATCGTGATTGATGTGAGGACTTATTACTAGATCTCGATGTGAGCTCCTTCTTACCTCTTAGCTCTAGGATGCTCCAGCTGTAGTTGCTAGTAGATGTTATATTTTTTCATCTACAACAGCACCACCATCACCAGCACAAGGTAGAGGAGCTGCAACACCACCACCACCACCACAAGGTAGAGGAAGAGGAGCTGCACCGCCACCACCAGCACAAGGTAGATGAGCTGCAACATCCCCACCACCACCACAAGGTAGAGGAAGAGGAGCTGCACCACCACCACCACCACCACCACATGGTGGAGGAAGAGTAGCTGCGACACCACAAGATCTAATATATTTTAATATATTTTTCCAAAATACCTTACAAGTATACAAGATCTAATATATTTTAATTTGAGGGTATTTTGGAAAGATCATAAAACACATGTATAATTTATGTAACGCGTGCACATGTAGTGACTCAACTAACTGAGGATTGGATGAAATACTTGATGATAGGAAAAATACTTAAATTTATGTGGGGGAAAAGCAAATTAAGGAATCGCAAAATCCCCCATAAAAAAGAATCAGCGGTTGCGAAAGCAGTGTTATGATTAAATAGAGTGTAAAACAAATAAGAAAGTTGTGTTAGATTCATCGTATTAAATAGCTACTGTGTCCAAACTCCAAAGTATTCCAGCATCCAAAGTGGTCAGTAAACAATAATAATGATGAAAAACCCAAAAAGTACAGATCAAACAGTTCCAATATTCAAATCTAAAGATAGAACCCAGAAGACTCAGTGAGTGACTGAGCTAGAGAGAGAGAGTGAGAGAGAAGAGGTATGGGAGACTATGAACACCATTCAACAGTCCCCAAAGAAACAGCTTTACAAGCCCTAAACACAATCATCCAACTCCACTTTGAAAAAACCCTTGAGAAAAAAAAAGAGCCATTGATCTTCAAAAGAAAGAACTTTGGAAGCTTTTTCAGCTCTTTTTCTTGTTTCTAGGTCTAGTTTTTCAGCTCAAGTTCAATCCACTCGTTTACAATGTCGTCACTGTTGGGTACCAATAGTTCTTCTCTCTTTAGCTCATTTAATCTTCTATGTATCAGTTGCCCAAACCCTTAGATGTATTAATGGTTTGAAATACCAAAGGAGATGTCATAAACTCACTCTAGGTCTTGCTACTGAGAGATTGAGACAGATCAAGATGATATGTAGTAGTAATGATGGACTTGGTGGTGAAGATGAGATTGCTGATGATTTTGAAATACATTATCAGGAACCACCTGAGACTTACTTTGGTAAGTTTAAAAGAAGTTGGGCATTGCATTTTGGATTCTTGATTCTTACTTATGCTTTTATGGTTTCTTCTTCTGTTGTACTACTTTGTTTCTAGATTGAGATTAACTTTTTGGGTCTTTTGTTTGTTTGTGGATATGGATTAATCAGTTGTTGATGTTGTATGTTTTGATTCCAATTTTTCTTTATGAAGTTATGATTATCAACAGTCTCTATTGTTTCTGGTGTTTTGAATGGTTTTAGTAATGGATTTGAGGAAATTAGGGGAATTTTTTGACATTGAACAGCCAATTTTAATTAGTCTGAGAACTTGTATGTTCAGTTAAGTCAGCTTTGATTGTGAAGTCTAAGCCTTTGGCAAAGCAAACGTATCAAACTTTTCCGACAATAGAAGTCTGAAGTATTATCAATTAACAAGCTCACCTTGCCCTATCAGTGGTATCTTTCAATAGGATTTTCTACTTATTTAAATTCTTGTGATGAAAATCTGGGTAGTTCTCTGCATTCATTGCTGTTTAGACAAATGGGATAAGTCAAGGTCATCGAGGACTCATTTTGTGAGGCATCACATGTATACTTGCAACAAGCAAGAACCAATTCACCGTCTTCTAGATGGTTTCAAACCTGAATGCTAATTCGACACTACTGATTTCTTTGTGAGGTTTGAGGGTGAAAGCTCAAAATCAATGATGCTTACCAACCCAGCAAGTGTTCTGCTTGTCTTGCAGTAGAAATTCAATTCCTTACCATATAAGTGGCAACCTTTTTGACGGTTTAAGTTACAAGGGAACTCCACCAATTTTATCCTGATTAGAGAGACAGCGTTGCAAAGTTTTTAGCGGCACATAAGTAACATACTAATTGTGATAGGAACTCAATTCATATAAAGTTTATGCAAGCAAAAAGTTTACAACAAGAGGTTCAAAGCCAAATAAAGCTTTTCCCATTTCATACAAAAAAAATAATCATTTCAAAAAAGAATTCCTCTACAAATTCCCTTTTAAAGTGGGAAATATTCTACCTAATCCTATGTGTATAGCGGTAACTTCCAACATTACAAACTCTATTACCATGATAACCATTGCTAGTTTACCAGAGGTGTCAGGCTGGATAGTCTAGAAGGGCTTACCAAACTAACCTGGGTAACTTGATTAAAATTAATGAAAGAAAAAAAAAGTGCATTGAATGAGATACCATCAACTCATTTGGTGACAAACCTACAAAGAACTCCAGAAACCATCAGCTTATGTTGAAGAAAGAGCATTACACAGAGATTTATAGGCATCATTACAGACTTTGAACTTCTCTTCCGCCAGTGCCTGTTTACTCATAAAATATGCGAATAAGAATTATGAGTATTTACACCAAGAGCAAAAGATAATAAAATGCAAACAAGCAAAACATATCTCATATGCCTATCAGTTAAATTCTTTTACACCAAAAAATAAGTAGCCATGTTTATATTTGATACTAAATTACAATTAAATTGACTGGTAAATTCTAGAACAAGTAGCAAATCTGTTGTAACATTATTAAAATGACCATTATAATGTTGAACTGCTGCTTGAATAGAACTGAAGCAAAATTCCAACCAGATGACCAAGGTAAAAACGAATGCATTCATGACTGATCACTTCGAAGGAAAAAAAACATGGAAGATAAAGCTGGTAAAAGATGAGATTCAAAAATAACCTGTGAAGGCCCTTGGTGCTTGTCAGGATGCCATTTTAACGCGGATATGCGGAAACTGCATGTGTTAAAGATATCAGGGAACTTGAAATTATTGTTAAAGATGATAAAAGAAGTGGAAGACACTGCATTATCATTGAAGCACAGTTCACGTTAGATGGATTCTCTAAGCTTTTTATGCAAGAAGGCGGCCAATATTCTTATCAGGCATATGTAGATACAGTTCAGGGTAGATTGGCAATAATGATTTTCTCCTCATTGCATTTGTTCATCCTCGGAAACAATCACCCAAATCTACTAGGGCTACTGAACCAACCAGATACTGGTTTAGCATTAACAAACATTATAGACAGCCCATGGATAATCTCCATGTGGGTCCAGTAAACTACTTACATTTCCAGAAAGTTTGGAGGCTTTGATTTTCTCTTTTTTCTTACATCCATGGCGAGGACTAATCCTGGTTTTAAGGGCTTTTCAATACTGAGGACTAGTATCCTTCTTCTTGTCAAAGTTTAGAGCACAAGGAGTTTGTACACTTACGCGCTTTTGACATCCTCCATTTTTAAGGGTCCCGTCAATGGCAATCCAAGAATTGTTCTATCTGAACGTGAGCCTACACCACAGGGCTCATTCTCATCTTCAGATTCACTAGAAGCATTCCACGTTTTTCTCCTATCATTTCTCCAGTTTGGATTATAGTCTCTCCATTCGAACCCAAAATTGGGATTTCGAGAATGCAAGTCTTCCCATGACCAGAAGGACCAAGTAAATCGTTTGCCTTCAGATGCTGCCCGAAAGATTCGCTCTGGATTTAAATCGAAGTCATCAAAGCTCTCCCTTCTTGATTTACCTGAACATAGCATAAGAAAAGATAAAGTTTTAACAACGATCAGATTGTTATTGCACCCCGAAGTTTACAAGCGCAATGCGGTTCATAAGGTCCCCACAGCAGAGAAAAACTCAATTTGGGGTAGGTTGATGCCAAATTGATTGATTTCGTAACAGATGCTTGCTGAAAGAGGTCAGCACTACACTCATTACTCTTCTTCAAAAATCTCTTGGATCCAGATTTCATCAGGACTGACCCTAATTTTTGGCTTTAATCAATTTGGTACAAATTAGAACCTGAGCTATCTTGGCGAAATTTCTTCTACGACCTTAATTATGAAAAAAAAAAAAAAAGATGATATACAGTTTCAGATGCAATGCTAAATTGATGAAGAACAATGGATCAATCTAGTTAGGTGTTTACAAGATATTATATATTTTATTTGCTATTTCATAGGCAGCTTAATTGAGTAACACAGAATAAAATATAAAATGTTTGCTTGGTTTTAAAACAGTATATTACTATATTAGGTATTTCATCCCATCTCAGTAACACCACCATCACAAATATATAATATTGGGAACATTACTCAATCAATGCGGAGTTTAAAGGTACGGTGTAAGGGATCTCACGATTATTTCCAAAGGGATGTTTTTTTCCGGCATTTCGTGACTGACGAGTCTTCTTTGATCCAGGCTTCTTACTCGAACAATCAGAATCGCTGTCCTGTTTTAAATTTTCGTTGCTCACTTTACAGCTGCTCTTTATTGGACGGTCATCCTACGAAAGTAAAAACCAGATTTAATGAAAATGATAGGTTTACTGAAACTGATACCGCTGCTTACAGTCAACACTTCTACCCAAGACTATCAACTGTAACAGACTAATCTGGTGCTTGAATACTCGTGAATAAAGCACACTAAAGAGGTTAAGGAAAGATCTACCTCAAATGGTTGATTTGGAGACCCCCTCGTGAAAATAAGATTTTTCAAAGCTCTCTTAGCATCTCTACGAGCTGCACGCTTTTGACGAGTTGCGAATCTGATGACAGTCTGGATTCCAGGTTTCAAGAAAAGAATATAAAATAAAATTAGTAACCTCAAGCTTTTATCCAATTGTTTGCCTACAAGGCCACAAGTAAAAATAAGTTCAATACCAGAGCGAATTTTACATAATACATGTCTCTTAGTGAGATCTGATTATAGTTTTGATTGAGTCACCATTGGCCGGAACGAACAAAAGTGATCAAGAGCTCAAGGTAAAATGAAGATTATACTGTCAGAGTGAAAATTAACCTACCATATCCAAATATCGCACATTCACTTTCTCAGAAACACATGACGGGAACCAATACTAACACAACAACTGTCATAGCTATAAGATCCATTTCTATGATGCAACAATTTCTCGAATAGGTTTCATAATTCTAGAATAAAAAACTAACATTACAATGAGAGTATAAGATCACTGAAAAACCCGAGTATCCAGATATCAATGGTCAAGCTAATCTAACATTAGTGGTTAGCCATTCCTCCCAGACTTGACTAGTCTGGTATGGTAGGCATCATGAACTGGTAATCTTATCAATCGATAAACTGCTAAAGAAACTACCTTCATTGACTGTGTGAATGAATATACATGACGGATACAGCGGAAGTATCGAGCATCATCCTGAATGGATTGCCACAGCCTTCCAAGTTTAATACGATTCAGTGGTTTCCAAACAAAAAGAATACAACTACAAGTATTGCAGTCTTGTATTTGTATTTCATAAGATTCTTAGTAAATCCAGGCTAGGAAATGTTAAATTAATGATGAACAAGAAATTCCTAAATGCCAGGATGAGTTCATGAAATTACATGA
Source organism: Papaver armeniacum (assembly GCA_023531295.1). Taxonomy (NCBI): domain Eukaryota; kingdom Viridiplantae; phylum Streptophyta; class Magnoliopsida; order Ranunculales; family Papaveraceae; genus Papaver; species Papaver armeniacum. The sequence continues at coordinate 22,150 of JAJJWW010017618.1, forward strand.
GAATTTTGGATGTGCGAATCAGCTAAGAGATTTCATAATCAAACAAGTGCATGGATCTGCGTTTTGCATAGCTTAGATAGTTTACTAGTTTTTATCCTGCAAACAGATTTTTCCATGTTTAGCTTCATTCTTTATAGATTACAGCTATTCAAAAGCAAACTGAAAAGGAACCAAAAGAACATAAAACTATATCTCGTGCAAGATACAACAATGAAAGGAGTATAAACAAGAAGGACATCTTCAGTTAACAGGCGAAATAAAAATTTGCAGAATCAATTTGAAGTTAACTATTAATCAACAGCTCTACTTCCTCAGTCATTTAAATGAATCTCTGTTTTGCATACCTTAGGATGTGGTTGGCCTTTTTCTGTATCCTGCAAACAAAATCTTCCATCTTTAGCTTTCAGTAAACAGTATCAAAATGAGAACTAATAAAAAAGCATCAATAAAATACCAGGCCTTAATGCACATACAACAACCAAAAAACACACACACAAAAAAAGAAGAAAATAAGTCGTATTAACATAAATGACAAAGGAAAGTTTGCAAAACTAATACGAAGCTACCAATCTCTGATAAATATCAAAGGCAGCTAGAAAGGAAGTCCTTCTATGCAAACGAATAGGTTTACCCTTTATTCCGCCACATCCTTCCTAAATATATATGATTCAGCGGTTTCAAAACAAAAAGAATACAACCACAGGTGTCGAAGTCTTGTATTCGTATTTCATAAATTCTTAATAAAATCCAGTCCAGCCATCCAGGAAAGGTTGAATTAATGATGAACAAGAAGTTTCTAAATTTCAGGATGAGTTCATGAAATTACATGTGAATTTTGGATATGCCAATCAGCAAAGAGATTTCATAATCAGACATGTGCATGGATCTGCATTTTGCATTAGCTTAGATAGTTTATAAGTTTTATCCTGCAAACAGATTGTTCCATGTTTAGCTTCACCATATTTAGATTACAGCTAATCAAAAGCAAACTGAAAAGGCACCAAAAGAACATAACACTATATCTCGTGCAAGATACAACAATAGAAGGAGTATAAACAGGTATGACATCTTGAATTAAACAGCAAAAACAAAATATTGCAGAATCAATTTGAAAGTTTAACTATTAATCAACAGTTGTACTTCCCCAATCATTTAAATCAATCCCCGTTTTGCATACCTTAGGATGTTGTTGGCCTTTTTCTGTATCCTGCAAACAAATGCTTCCATCTTTTAGCTTTCACTACACAGTATCAAAATGAGAACTAACAAAAGGCATCAATAAAAATACCAGGCCCCATATGCATGTACAGCGACCAAAACACACACAAAAAACAAAAAAGAAAGAAGATAAGTCGTGTTGATATATATGAGAAAGGAAAGTTTACAAAACTAATTTGAAGCTACCAATCTCTGATGAATCGAAGGCAAGTAGAAAGGAAGTCCTTCTATGCAAACAAATAGGTTTTACCCTTTATTAGGGTAGTGATGGCTGCGGAAAGAACCGAACATTTTCCGAAAGATAATAACATGTTTCCTTGTAGTTGACAAACCAACTAAAAGAAAAATGGAAACAATTCAACACATATTTCTACATGGATGATCAGTCATAATGGGATACTTGTGTACATGGCTTTGGTTAATGGTCATAAGACAGGTATACAGGCAAAACCAACAAAATGGAGATTGAAAATATGGAATGGGACTAACCAATAAGAGAGTAAAGAAAACACGAAAAAGGCACCCACTTCCTCTTCCCCAATTTCTCTCCACTCTAGGTCTTGGATCACAAGACATTTAAGAAAAGAGAAAAACGCACTTACTTGCAAATTTCAGTCAGTTGGTACAAATACTAACTACTTAACAAAGTACATACATATAAGCATTGATCAGGCGAACGAACTATGAATACCATTTCTAGAATACTAGTACATGGTTTCGTTTATGAGATGAACAGTCTATTATTTGATTGATTGACGGAAAATAGTAGAAATCACTTTGCCCCTCTAAGCATAACTAACATTTCAGGCAATTGAAACAATGGTTATCCAAAACAAAAAGACCCCCAATTGTAGCCCTAAAACATTGTACAAACACACATCAAATAAATTTGAAAATATCAACATTTATTACTCACCGAGGAGGCCCATTTCTTCTTCCAATTAGCAAGGGATGCTGGTGTTGAGTGAAAATATGCAAACTGAGAAGATTGGAGGAGACAATTCTTTGATGTCAATATGTTTCTGCAAATTTGCATTTCTTCTTCTTCGGTTGAATCAAAATATATGAAACAGATTAAAAAAATCACATGAGAGTGAGAAAGGAGCAGTTTTTATCTGGTTTTTGCATTAAATTCGGCTCATTTTTAGCATATGGAACGGTTGATTGTGGGAACGAAGACGGCCTCTCAAAAAAGAGCTTCCTCACCGTCTTTCTCTGTTGTTCGCAAGAACCAGTGGAAAATACAAGAACTCGTGAATTCAGGTAAAGACTTTGGATTATAATTCCGAGTCGGGATTCCAGAAAGAGAGTCCGGATCGGTTTCCCCGAAAGCCCGTATGTTGGTGTAAGGGGTGCCTAAATAAAAACTCGATTTATTTAGGCACCACCAATACCTCGACTGTGAGGGGTGCTTTACCTGGAACTGCAACTGAAATCAACCGGGTAACTGATACCTGTGCTACCCATCATCTCACCATTGATATGAATAAGCTTGATATACTTCGATGATGAAATTGAACAAGTGCTACAAGTTAGTAGTGGTAATGCTTTGCAGATTGTAGTTGTGGAAAATCCTACAACTGCATCCAAAGAATCATAAGCACACACACCATGAAGTAAACAAACAAAATATGCACAAGAACACAAGATATACATGGTTCGGTATGATTACCTACGTCCACGGGAGTAAAGGGATGATCTTATTACTTGATTCAAGGTTACAAAGTGTGTATCTCACTAACAAGTACTCTCTTCTCACTCTCTAGCTCTTGATGTTCTCTCTCCCTCTTACTGATTACTTGGTCCCTAGCTCTCTACATGGCTCTCCATTTATAGTTACACATGATGATGCATCCAAGTTACAGTGTAAGTCGTGGCACATCTTCCTTGATATCCTTCTCGGTCCAGGGATGATGTGTCTTCCGAGATACTGGGCCGAGCCTAGTGATACCTTCTCCCGACGTCCTCTCGTCCGATGTTGTTTTCTTAGTGAGTATAGCCGATATCGCCCTTGGTATTCTTAGACGAGTCTTACTTTGACTAGATTCTCTTTATCTTCTCAACTACTTCGTCAGTGCATTTATTGTTCTTGTACTCGATGGCTATCTCTTCTGTCACCCAATACACCAAATTCCCGGAATCGTAACAGGCTGAAGCCGTTACTATTTTTTTTTTTTACTTCGTAACAGAGCCAAGTCGTTACCAATTTTTTTATAAGCGTGCCACTCACACGCTTGGTCACACCAGGGTCGTAACACCCTGAGTATATGCGCGTGCCACTCACACGCCTAGCTTTATATTTCCACCCACGATTAATTACACGAGAGGATATTTCCTCCCACGAGTGTGCCGTTCACATGCGGGAGTTCCATGGATAAGATAATCAGAATTCTCTGTACTTCCATTTTTCATTTCTCTCGAGTCTCTTCTGCTCCTCTGCGTCTCAGGCGAAGAAACTAGGGTTTCATCACTTCGATTTTTCATTTCTCTCTCGAGTCTCTTCTGCCGAGAAACATAACAGAAATCTCTTGAATCTTTCAATACCTTTCCATTAGCAGAGATCTATGTAAGTGTTAATCGTTAGAAGTTTTTCGATTTTTAGGGTTTCATATTTTTTTAATCGATCTGTTTTTTATGGCTTCATTTCATCTTTATCTTCCATTTTCATCGATCTGTGTAAGTGTTAATCGTCGAGTTATGTTTTGTTAATCTTCTTCATATAAATCTAATTCCATTTTTTTCTAATTTCTGTTAGGGTTTGAAGACTTGAAGATTGAAGAATTTTGAAGACTTAGAAGGTATAAGTTTGAAACATTGAACCGATTTTAGGGTTTTATGTTAATTTGAAATTTTCTATTTTTTTTTACTTTGTAACCTAATTTCTAGTTTGTAATCTAATTTAAATAAGTTCTAATTTATAAGTTGTTGGTCTTTGATTGACATCATTAGCTTCACTTGTCTATTCTAGTTTTTGATGCGTTCTAGTTTTTGATCCACTAGTCCTGTGTAAAGATGCATCTTTCTGCTGTTAGACATGGTGTAGTTTTTGCCTTAGAAGCATACTAAGTTGAGTAGGCAGAGTGCTACCTGATAAAGTCTTATATAATCTTGGAAGGTTTGATGAGAGCTAGACAGACTTGGACCTAGCTAGCTGTGTAATAACAGAGCGTGCGTGGGTATGGCAGAGCGTGCGTGGGTATGGCAGAGCGTAATTGATTAGTGTGTGTTGTTGTGACATATGCTTGAGTCGATACATTTTAAAAGTTTGACTAATGTTGTTCTATATCTTGGTCTTTGCGAGCGGGGGAGAGGATCCTTTTGGCAAGAGACAAACGAGAAAAGAAGCAACCGGCTACGGAATCTGTTAAGGTAGTAACCTAAATTCCGTTTGTATGTTCTATAAATATGCTCATCATGATTTGAACTTTAGTTTCATTTTAAGGTAGTTTTTCAAGTTTAAATGAACTAAAGTTATGAAGTTTTGTTTTGATATTGTGATTCTAAGTGAGCATGATGATAAGCTGTCCTAGTGGTGATTTACAAAAGCTACTTGTAGCTCATTCTCTCTTCTTTGAGGGGATGTTTCTGTCGCTAACTTGCAGGGCTTCGGCAACCATGCACCACTAGGACTAAGTTATTTTATTTTGTATGTTAAATTGTGTATAAACGAGTCCGGTTTTATGTACTCTGTGAGCATGATGATAACTTAGTCCTAGTGGTTATTCGCAAAAGCTACTTGTAGCTCATTCTCTCTTCTTTGAGGGGATGTTTCTGTCGCTAACTTGCAGGGCTTCGGCAACCCTACACCACTAGGACTAAGTTATTTTATTTTGTACGTTAAATTGTGTATAAACGAGTCTGGTTTTATGTACTCTTCTGGAGCATAATGATAACTTGATCCTAGTGGTGATTTAGAAAAGCTACTTATAGCTCATTCTCTCCTCTTTGAGAGGATGTTCTCGTCGCTAACCTCATGGGCTTGCAACCCTACCACTAGGACTAAGTGATTTTATTTGATTCTTTTAAATATCAATTTTGAAGGGTAATATGTCATCGAAGTGATCAAGAAATGGTTGAAGTGTCCTCGTAAGTCTTTAGAATACGAGACAAGGTGTGAAGTCATTCATAGAGTTTGCCAAGAATAATGGTGGTGGGAGTCATTTATTTTCATGCCCTTGTCGTCGTTGTATGAATGGTAAAGGCTTTGTTGCACTGAGTGAGATCTCATTGCATTTGCTCAAACATGGTATGCATGAGGTGTACACATTCTGGCGCTATCATGGGGAAAGTTCAAGACAAGCAAAGACAATTAACACATAAGGATAATACTACAACTTAATGTTTATGAGATAATGATGATGTTACGAGCAGGTTTGAATGAGAATATTACCACGAGATGTGGATGAGAATGTTAGGGAAGGGATGGATGAGAATGTAGAAGTAGGTGTTGATGAGAATATTACGACGGGGTTGGATGAGAATGTTGGAACCAGCGGGTGTGGTCGAGAAAAAGAGATCGGCGGTGAGAAGGCAAGAGAACCATTATATCCTTCATGTCCTAATGGAAAGTCAGTAATGTACGCTTGCGATAATGATGAACAACATAAAAACTCGGTATGGAATTTCGAGACAATGGTGTTACCGCAATATTAGAATTGATGAAAGAGTTGCTTCCGAAGGTAACACCTGCCATGTAAGTATCCGGATATCAAGAAGATTATTAAAGAGTGGGGATGGATTATGTGACTTATGATGCTTGTGTAAATGACTGTATACTTTATTGGAAGGATAATAGTTCATTGGTGAAGTGTCTGTATGTCAAGAACCTCGGTACATAAAAGTTTTTAATGATGAGAGAAAACTTACACAAGTTGCGCAAAAGACTTTAAGGCATTTTCCGATAATTGCAAGGCTGAAAAGACTTTATAGTATACCATGGATAGCAGAGGCAATGCTTTGGCATTCTAGAGCACAGAGAGATGTTAATATCATGCGTCATCCGGTGGATTCTGACTTGGAGGTGTGCGGATAATTTCGTCGAATTTGCTAAGGAAGCACGAGAATGTTACTCTTGGGATAAGAATCGACGGCTTTAATCCAAATGGATGCTTTGGTCTGAATTACAGTTTGTTGGTCGGTGATATTGTGTCCGTACAACCTTCCTCCTTCGATGTGTATGAAGCGCGAATTTTCCATGTTATGTTTGTTGATATCAGTCCGAGAGCACCAGGTAAAGATATTGATGTTTACTTACAACCATTGATAGAGGAGTTGAAAGAGTTATGGAATGATGGTGTTATGACATTCGACGACTTCACGAACTCGATTTTCTTTTGAAGGCAAGGTTGTTATGGGCCATTCATGATTTTCCGGCATTGGGTACTCTGTTTGGATGTGTGACTCATGGGTATTATGCGTGTCCAATTTGTGGTGAAGAAATAGTTTGAGTGGTCTGTCGTATAGTAACAAGATATGTTATATGGGACACCGAAGATGGCCGCCATCCCAACACAAGTACAGATTTGACAAAACAAATTTCGGTGGAGGGGGTAGAAGATGGTAAAGCTCCATGGCCACTAACGGGATTGCAAGTTCAAGAGATTGTGAAAGATATGAAAAGTAAACGGGGGTAAGGGTAAACCACCAAAGCAAAGAAACGTAAAAGAGGAGCGAGAAGCGAATAGTTTGCAACAGGGTGCCGATGAAGATGTTTCTGACAACTCTCTATTTTCTCGAAGGTCCATACTTCATGATTTGCCGAATTGGGGATCGAACGCGTTCCGTCATTGTACGAGATGTTATGCATACGAGAAAAGAACATAATGAGCATATTGTTAACACTCTCATGGGTAAAAGTAAGTCAAAAGATGGTATAAATGCACGTAAAGATATGGAATCTATGGGTATTAAAAAGCGGTTATGGGTGAAAGAGGATAGTGCAACTGGTAAAACAACAATGGAAGATGGATCGTTTGCCTTAACTAAAGATGAAAAAGTATCTTTTTGTACAAGTCTTTGAAGAACTTAAGAGTGCCTTCTAGCTTTTGTTCCAATCTTCGCAAGAATAACGTGAGCATTAGTCCACCTGAGTGAAGAATTTCAAGTCACACGATTACCATGTAATGATGCAATCTCTGTTTCCATTGCTAGTTCATACTGCGACTTCATTACCTAAAGATCTCGAGTTTCTCTTCTCCGTATTAGTATATTTTTCAACATTTTGTGCGCAAAGGTTATCAACAGAGATGAACTTCTAGAAGCGAAAGCTAGTCTGGTGGAAGCAATGTGCGTAATGGAAAAGTATTTTCCTCCATTTTTTTTTTTGTTATTAGTATCCACGATGATTTATCTCGCCGATAAAGCTTTAATGCGGTCCGGTCGATTTAGGTGGATGTACCCCTTGAGAGGTAAATACAACCCCTTACTTTGTTGTTTAATTTTTAAGTTGAGAATTACTATTATTGAACTATTAATCATCCTTGCGGATCTGTTAACTTTTCTTGTAGGTTAATGAAAGGTTTTAAAGGATTGGTGCGCAATAAAAGGTACATTGAGGGGTGCATTGCAAGAGGGTATGCGGCTGCGAGAAGCTAGCTTATACCTTATGGAGGACGTGTCAGATGATGGTGGTGGTACTCATAAACATACTTGGTAGGCTTTTTTGGATGATGACTATGATGGTGCCGATGAGATGCCTCTTAGTTCTGGAATGAGTATTACTCTGAATCGAGCACAATTTGAACAGTCACGCAATGGATCCTATCTAAGTATGTTGGAATAGATAAGCGGCAAAGGTAACTTTTACTTAACTCTTTTATGTTTATTCAAGTCTGAATTTTGTTTAGTCCGCCTCAGCAGAAATGAAAATATTACAAATTAGAGGGATGTAGCATGATGGTGACTTAGTGCATTTTAGTAGAATCTTTTTGTTAGTTAACATTGAGTTACTATATGATTATTATGTTTGCATCATCTGATAGTCTTTGAATTGGTATTGGCTGTAGGAAGTATGATTCTTATGTTAACGGTGACACGTCTAATGGTCAGACCTCAAAGAGTTTTCATCTATGGTTGCGCGATGAGGTACTTGTGTTACCCTAAAGCTTTTAGTAGTGGTTTGAATACAACTTGTTATGGTTTTGGTTGTGATACGACTCTGCCATCTTTGTACAACTTGATTATTAAAAGCCAAAGAAACGATTCAACACTATGGAGACTCGTGCAAGGACCACTCTTCAAGGCACAATCATATAAGAAATACCAAGTAAATGGGTTTACTTTTAGTAAACAAGAATCAGGGTGAAGAATGTATCACGGAATAGCGGTGTGTCAATGAAAGTTGTTACAAGGCGCAAGCGAAGTCGACCGAGGAAGAAGAAATAACTTATTACGGCGTCATTAAAGATATAATCAACTTGAACTATTTGGAATTTGAAGAAACTGTTTTTTCGTGATTGGGTTAGTGTTGGAGATAAGAATGCTTGCAAAGTTGATGAAGTTTCAAAGGTTGTAAAGGTCAACTTGTCGAAAATGAAAAGCATAAATAGAGTGGTGGATGAGCCGTTTATCCTTGCATCTGAAGCTGCTCAAGTGTTCTACTCAAAGGATCTTATGAAGAGGGATGGCCTGTGGTGTTGCACTCACGGAGGGGTTAACGTCTTCGGTAGATAAATTTGAAGTTCCTACATCTTTTCGATCGGTTCTTCTGACAATGAGAATTTGAAAAATTTTGCTCATTCATCGATTCATTTTGAACTGAAACAGTTGCGATATGTTTTACCTTACCCAATAATATATACAATGACGCCACTTTTAGCTCTCTTTTTGTGAATTGTTTGGTTTTATTTGTTTGATCACTTATTTTTTGAGGTGTTAGGTAGCTTTCTTTTGTTAACGTGGATGCTCTCTTTTAGCTCTGTTTGGTTTTCCCTATTTTGATGTTTGAATTTCAAGGGGATATGGCAGCAGTAGAGGTCAATGAATATGGACAACAGTTTCAGAACATAACAACATTAGGTCACCAAGAGGCGCCTTGGCTCGTACACATGTGCCTATTTCATATAAAAGATGGGATGTTGTTGATACAAAGTATAAGGATGATATTTGGAAAACCCTGAAGGTACAATACTTACCTGAGACATGATTTTTCTTCACTCGTCATTTAACTTCTTTTATCGTTATTGCAAATAAGTAAGGCATTAATTTGTTCTATCTTTCAGTGAATATGATGTACCCGAGACATCAAAGGAAAATATTCGAAGGCCGGTTCTGGTCCATGGAGGAGATTGAAGAGTGAGTTACGCCATGCCTACTATGACCCTGTCCCTACTCATGAAGAAAGGATTCTAAATGTTCCACCAAATGTCAAAGAAGAGGATTGGATAAAATTTTGCGAAAATGAAAGAGAAGAAAAGGCAAAGCAAAGTAGAATCGAGCATAAGAGGAAAAGACAACAATATGGCTACACACATTGTAGTGGTCGCAAATCTCATGTTATGGTGAGAGCGAACTGTACGTATATTCGCAACTTACCTCAAACTTTGTTATATTTACAACTTAGTCGTAACTCAATTATATTCACAACTTACCTCAACATCCTTATGGAAAACTATATGATTTTACATTGTATTTGTAAATTTAGGAGGCCGCAAATCGATGCGGTGATAACTCCCGAGGATGTGTGGGTTAAAGCTCATACACAAGAAGGTGGTTCTATTTTACCTAGCGCGGTGCCATTCGCGAGTCGGTTTACTTTTCAGTTATTTCAACTCTTTTAAAAACATGTACTAGATATTTAAGATATTAGAATTTACTTAGTTGTTATGCTCGATACTACAGGAGAAGCTCAATAAGTCCCAAGATGAGATCAAATAAAAATAGGATGCGGTGTCTTCCAAAGAGAAGAACCTAGTGCAATGACTAAAGCTTTTGGGGCAAGATTCTCTAGAGGACGGGTTCATTCTGTTGGTCCTATATCTCGTACGCAAATCAATCTTTACGCTCCGGCGCGTCACAAGGTAAATGAACCGAAAGCGAAGGAGGGTGGTCTTGGTGGGATGATGGAAGAAATAGGTGGCAAGGTGTGTGTTACGATTGATGGCTTTGTGAAGTTGTGTGGTGTAGTGGAAGAAATCAAATCTGCAATTCCAATGATCAGTTGGCTCAAACGTTCCCAAAGACCTCAAGAGTTGTAGCCTCGCATACTCCATGCAATGTTTCGCTTCACCTCAAACAGGTTCACATCTTGCAACAAGTTCACTTGTTGGGAATAATGTATCACCAATTGCGACAAGTTCACTGCTCGGGAATTCTGCATCACTGACTTCATCAAGAGCACGTGGTGGACCGCTTTATTCACTCGGCTGAACTTCGAGAATGAAGTAGTTGCAAGCGGGGTGAGCTCTGACCGGGTGCTTTAGCATATCAGTTTCATGGAGATCTTATACATATACATCTTGCCAAGGTATGTATCGATGATATTCTCATGCCGAGATGCAATCAGCTGCGAAAGCTAACAAGTATGCAAAGAACCTTCGAGAGATGTCGGAATCGTAGGATATGTGCTTCATCCAAAGATGTGCCTCTCAAGCAAAGACACACGGTCCCTTTCTTTTTGAGATAATCGATCTCAGCCTTTTTGAGCATCGCCTAATATCTGCCTTGACTTATACGAGATCTTTTGTTATACTTGCGCATTCAAACTTTTTGTACGTATCTTTGACCGATGCGCATACTCCTAGGATCTTTTTGTTTTGATTTTTTGGCATTTCACACTTTTGTACGTATGCTAAGCGATGCGCATACTCTTATGCAGCTGTGCATAAAAAGAGCTTTACCTGAAGCAACTTTTTTTGGTCCAATGTAACTTTTTTCTATATATGTGAACACAAACCGGCTTATGAATGGATATTTTCTTTCAGTTCATCATTTTTTTGATATATATGTAGGTGTTTTTTGTTATGTTATATGTAAATGCACAGGACTTCACACAAGGTCAGTTGAAGCAAAGTAGTAGCCGATCGGGAAATATCAATCCTGGTAAGTACTTCACTTGGTTATTATACTTAAACTATTAAGTTTAAATTTGTGGCTTTGACACTCGGTTTATACTTGCGAGGTATTGCGCTGGTGGGAAGAATCAACAAAATTCCGATACAAGTAAGTTGTTTTTCTGGTTAGTTATTTTTTGGTGAACAACCATGGTACCATTGCAAGGTCTGGAACTAAAGAATTCATGTAAGTTGTGGCTCTTTGGTGCTTGATGTCGTAAGTTGCCTCGCTCCACCTCTCTTACTACACGGCAGTGATAACCTCATAATTTCTCCCCTCTAGTTTTGTTGTGCATACTCCGACATCTAAATAGATATTTTTTGTGTTTGCGGGTTAATTGAATTGATGCTTTCTCATTTGCAAGTTTGGAGCGAAATGTTGGAGAACAAGACGATCATTAGGTTGGAGAGAAGATGCAAGTTTTGTAAGTTTCTATGTGTTTCTAAGTTAGATGAGTTTGTGAACATAAGAATTTCTATGAACTGATACTTAGTATCCCCCTAGTATTTCATACTTAACAAAATTTTTGATACTTAGAAGAATTTAAGTTCTTTTTTGTATTAAGTTATTTGAATGTGATTAGAATTGATTAAATGTGAGATGAATTTGATTGAAGAAAATATTGTTGATTGTGGAGGATGAAATGAAAGGTGTATGCGTAGTAGTTTTTGGAATTCGGCTTATTTAAATAGAAAATGAACCGCACGGTCAGCCTTGACCAGGTCAAGGTTGACCGGCAGTAATTTTTTTGTTACAAAAAGTTCGTAATGCACCGAGTCATTACAACATCCCTGTTGCAAAAAAGATTCGTAACGGCCCGAGTCATTACCACGTGGCAAATTCGTGACGGCTCAAGCACATTACGAGGGTTGTTAAAAAAAAATTGTAACGCGCCACAAAGCCGTTACAAAAAAATGTAACACCCACTTTTGCAACAGGCGAGGGCCGTTACAACCCGTTTTTGTAACGGCCTGGTTCTGTTTCTAATCCCAGAATTTGGTGTAGTGACCTCCGACCTTTACATGTATTGTCTTCACGAGTTCCCTTGGAGTCTCTTTTCTCGCGCCAAGGCCGGGTAAATGATTTAGTGCTTCACACTTCATCTGCTGTCGATGCCTCACTACCTAGGATTGCTCCACCTGGATCTGTGGATTATTCACACCTACATTTATGCCCCTTCTTCCTCTCGTGTTATCGGCACGAGGGGAAGAAACCGCCTCGTCTTCCCACGTCCTCGATCATGACGGGTTTCACGTCATGCTGTTCCCCACTCTCTTTAGTTATTTCAACCTGTTTACCTTCTTCGCCGGTTACAGCAGATGGGGTTTATAAGTCCAACCCTTAAACCTTGTTTTTTCTTTTATTCTTTCCTTAGAAGTTTCTTTTCTCTCATTCTCTGTTTTCTGCTTCTTCTTGGCGTCATCGGTTATACTTTCTAATGGGGTTTCCTTCCTTCTTTTTCGCTATCTCAAGTTTTATCAGCCGTTCTTCGCTTAGTTGCCTTTGTAACTTCCGATTCGGTGGTAACTTCACTTTTCCTGCTGGTCCCTCAACTAGCTTCCATGGCGTCTTCAACTCCTTCCATGAAGGAAAAGAGGTGCGTGAGTTATGTCTTCTCTGACGAAGACGGTGTACCGCTTGATTCCTTGTTTGTTGTTGAGAGCCCTTCTAAGCATGATTACCGTGCTTTGGATTCCATATTTTCTGATAATCCTTCTTCCTTTTCATGTAGGACTGACAAGAGAACTGCTAAAGATTTGTCGGATGAGCAGTTTATCCAACAGTTGAAGGATGAGTTCAACCTCCATGGCTATGACGTCAAGCTCTTGTCGGGCCAAAAAGGCGTTTTGAAGAAGGATGACGTCATGAAGTTTTCCTACTCGGCCACGGCGACCATCGTCACCAGAGGCCAGTTATAGCTCGGGTTGCGTTTTCCTTTGTACGATCCTAGTAGTTCATTTTGGTATGAAGCTCTCTCTAAGATCCGCCCGTCCCGTGCTTTGGCTCAATGGAATGGCAACACCTTTCGAATCTTATCCGAGTGGGAGAGACGCAGTCGAGGCGAATGTACTCCTACTACTTGGTCCACTTACGATCCTTCTCAAAGCGGGCGACTATACTCCTACTAGTTTTTCGATAATTATCGAAGCGGATGCTACCAATGGTGATCTCACCGGTTTTGCCACTAGCCCTCATCGCCATAAGACTCTTCCTGAAGGTGTCAAGAAGCTTTTATTGGACGAAGATCCCGAGGGGAAGAGTTCCAACAGACATGCCCGTCATACTAGTGACGCGGCTTGAGACCGAGTTCCTTTAGCTATTTCTGGTCTTCTTATGAGCGGCAAGTTTCCTTCTCCGGCCGAGTCTTATCCCTTCTGGGTGGTCAATGTTGATCTAGTAAGTGTGTTTCCTGGTTTTTGATTTACCTGATCGGCTCGGGCGACTAGTAGGGTGATGTTTTAATTTTTGTATTTTACAACCTAAGTCCCAGAGCGTTCCTTCTGAGTCTCTCGTTCTTCGGAAGAGGGATAGGGGTTCTAGCGCAGGAGCCGAGGAGGAGACAGGGAAGGTAACAAATACCGTATGGCGTGATGTTTTGCACTGTTGTTAATATTTTGGACATTAAGGAAACGATACCGTCTGCGCTGTTGTTGATGTTTTGCACTCGGTACCTTCACTTCGGGTCTTGGCTTGGTGATGATTCTCTGTGCGTTATCCGAACTGGTTGTTACTGGACTATCAATTTGTAGCGACTTGGGATTTTCGTTGGGTTGTGAGTTGTCTGAATCTGGGCTTCTTAGTAGCATGCCTCCCGACTAGGTTGTACTTCCCGATTGGTTCCGATCTTGTTGTACTTCCCGATTGGTTCTTATGTTTCAACTGTACCCGATGTCGTGCACTTGTTTCCTCTTTACTCGGCTCTGGATTTTTTCGACATTGCAGACGAGTTCGAATCGTGCTGTTATATTGGCTCGGCGTCAAGTGTCTCGTCTTGTAAGATTTATCCACTTTGGTTGATTTGAAATTCTTGGGTATACTTCTGGCTCTGTTTAAGCTTGCATCTGGAGTTCAAATTCCTCGTTGGTAGCAGTTCTCTTTGGGACAACTGCTTTAACACTTGTTCAAGATGGTGTCTTCAATACAACTGAATACGGAGGGTCCATGATTCGAAGAGACTATTCAACTGTGTCTAACTTTGGTGATTAACTCTCTTGTTGCTGCTGACTATAGCTTCCATGTTGCATTTTTGTTGGGAAATTCTGATGTTGAGTTGCTCTTCTCGGTTTTAACTGGATTCCTTTTCTGATACAAGTCTAGTGGTGTCTGCCTCTGTTGTGGGTCCTTTGTTTAGGTAAGTTGATAAATTCGACTTAGCGATGCATTGGGTGAACATTGTCGTGGGCTTCATATCTTTACATTGTTGCTGAAGGAACTGAGCAGAAGAATACAAACTGATTCTGCAGTATGCATACTTGCCCCTATTCTTATGCGAAGTTTCAAAGCGACTCTTGGTTCAATGGTTGTTGATTGTTATCATCATGCCGCAATGTCCCTTGTAACTCTGCTTCCGTAGGATCGTACTGGCTGGTCTATGCTAACAATTGTTGATTACTTCATTTGCCCCGAGCTACCTGTCTCCCTTGGTAATCATCGAAGCTTCTAACTTCCTAGTCTTTTGTGTGCGAGATAGTCTGGTCATGCATTCTACATGTTCGAAGTTGTTGCGATCACGACTTGGTGGTCAGTGCTCAAACTATGCCTGGTTCGGTTGGTATTAGCTCTTGACGACTCGTTGTATTTGAAGTTCTCTAAATGAACACAGGTACCTGCTACTCATGGAAATGATTGGTAATTGCCGAGATTCTCACTAATATTTCAAAATCAAATACAATATTCTACAATGTCTTGCAAGTTTAAACATTTTAGAGATTACACGATGCCGATGTAAGATGTTAAAAGACAGCCTTAGGTCTGTCACTTGACCTTAGTGTTATCCGAATTCAATAATCTAGTATGCTTTCACAAAGATAAATCGAGAGAATACATTTAATGCGTGGCGCGATTTTGAAAAAAGCTACAGTTTTAACGCCTTGTTAGGGGCTTGCTGGTTTCGACTATTTTGCATAGAGTTTACGTTATGCCCCTAGAGGTTTACGTTTATCCTTAATACGATAGAAAGGGTCTTCTAGATGCAGCATTTCTATGGTCCAGATCGCTACCGTGCAACTATAGGGATGTAAATGATTATTCCACTTATTGTAATGTTGTTCATTAAGCATGATCACGGTATGTGTCAACAAGACAATATGTATCCAGAGTAGAAAGACATGCATGCACGGCTAATTCAAGTTATCAATATGGCATGTCGGGTTTCCGAATATCCAAGTGCCTTAGTCATTGTGTTTACGCAAATGAACAGCCACTGAAGTACACGAAATAAGACAGTTTCTCGAGATAGATGATACTTAGCTGTCTTGTGAACCAGTTGACGATATTGATGTCCTTGATTTGCTTCATCAGATGAGGGTTTTCATGCGCCGCTCCTCCAAAACATTTTCTTGCAGTGTTGTGACTACCCAATTGTTGTTGAAGGGACTGCGCAAAGGAATACCATCAGCACCTTCCTAGTACGCGTACTTGCCCCTATTCGTTTGCGGAGTCTCGAGACAACGATTGTGCCCAATACTATCTCTTGTCGTCAGCTTCCATGCCTTTATTCTCACCCGAAGATATGCGTCCAGATCTGTATACAAAATACTTAAGCTCCTGCAATGCTCGAGGGCTTGTGACAACTATATCCAATAGCAAAATATCATCATGTTTGGTACAAACGATATCTCATCCGTAATTCACAATAAAGCATGTGATAGGGGGTCTGCTAAATGAGCTACCAAGCACACATGTTTGTTTTAACACTATTCGAACGAGCAATCAGTTACGATTTTATAATGGCCGATGACGAACCGAAATGTGTGGATGACATGTCCCATTTGGTTAAAACAACTTGCAGTCTTGGAGATAGGCGATACTTAGCTTGTTTCTTCTATATTCGTTTGTGTAGTCTCGAGACAACAATCATGCCCCAGCCTTGGCTCGCTGTTGACGACGAAGTCCATATCATTCGCCTTGTAACTTAACTGTATTATTACTCGTGACCTTCATTGCTGCTACAGATGTCGATACGGTACGGTTCGTTCTTCTGACCTTTAGTATGATTCAGAAACTCGAGAAACTCCGAAATCTCGTTGTCGCCTTTAATTGGTTTGCAAGCGGCTCGATGCTCCGTGGATCCATAGCTTTTGTTGCCCACCATTCTTGATTGTAATCATAACCAAGACAGTTATTCTTTCTCGTGTAGCTTCTGTGCCCCTGTAATATAGCCTCCGGGCGATATTTAGCTCAGTTTGTGTTATCCTGCATAGTTTGGATTTCCATCGGCTATTCCTTTTGCAGCTGTTGTGTTTACCCGCAGCGACTTGAGAACTTTGATGTATGCACGCTATTCAAGTTTCACACGCTGATAACCCGGTAGGTCCGTCGTCGCCATTGTTATGCCCCTGATACCGACATACATCTCGTGCCCCTGTGGGTGACCTCATTGGTGATGTTTCCAAATGAACCATTCAAGTACCACCTGCCCTTGACGAGTTATATCCACCGCCAAAGTTATGCATGACCGTTCATAGTCTTAGCGTACACATTTTCCTGTAATACTAATCATTTCAACGTAAACATTAGTTAATATTCCATATCCATCGAACACACTCAACGGGGAGGGTCATCGGGCCCAATGCCATATCCCGATTGAGGTATCTCATCACCGTCATTTTGATCTAGTGGTAGGGTACTTGGTCATTCCTAAAATTCTATTGGCCCGATACCCCAAGGAGTTATCAATTAACTGTCTTGGGCAAGTGATTTCGGCCACTTGCGATGGGAGCAATATTGTATGCTCGACTGTTGAGTACTCGTGCCTCGACAATCGGCCACTGGCTTCCAACCACCAGGTCCCTTAGACTACCTCGGCACTTGCACACTGCCATCACCCCGAGTTCGAATAGCCCGTCGAGTGTAAGTCGCCCCGGCACTTGCACAATGCCATCGCCCCGGGTTCGAAACGACCATTCGAGTGTAAGTCACCTCGGCACTTGCACATTTCCATCACCCCGAGTACAAATGACCATTAGTCGCATTAACAACCCAAGGCGTCCCCCGGGTTATTTAGTTTGTTATATCATCGCCTTGCCATTGTATGTTTCTTTAGTTTGTTATATCATCGCCTTACCATTGTATGTTTCTTTAGTTTGTTATATCATCGCCTTACCGTTGTACGTTTCATGCAACACACTATATTCCACAAATGTTCAATTTCAGTCCCGCTTGGTTGCCATACTTGTGATATTTCCCGAAGTCGTAGTCGGTTGTTGCTGCGAGGTAATTGATTCCATATTGGTGATGCCCGAGGTGATTCACTGTCCACCGATCGAGGGTATGTCCAAGTTGTTGCTTGTTGCCCGAATTGATTTGTCGAACCGGGAAGGAAGTAGCCGTGAGTTGGTTCCGATAGAGGCCAATGCCCAATATGGATTGGTCTGTGGCGTGTCTAGTCCGAAGTAGCTGATTACTAAACGTAGTTGGTGTGGTATTGTGGCTCAAGTGATTATCTTCGGAGCAGCGGTAGCCCCCTTCCCGTTCAGCGTCACACACTAGTGGGATACCTTAGTCACACGTTGCTCCAAGTATCGCCGAATCTCCCATGCCATCATGTCACTGTTGTATCTCGCCTGATTCCCCTCAAAGGTCCCTGTGAATCCTAGTTACAAGTTAGCAATTGCGGAGAAAATCTAACCACAAGACAGTATGCTTCATATCCTCACAACAATAAGGTACAAGCCAATTTGGATTATCATGTCAAGTTGTGCCGGGCACCATCCTCGGGAAGCTAAAGTATTCAGCAACACTAGTAAATGACATAGAAGATTATATCTGCACTATCAATCGAATATTGTGGCATGTTACACTAGACAAGCAGAGTTTCTGAGATAAAAATGCTTAGCCCTTTATCCTTGCGATAAGAAAACCGATCGCGGTATCCGGGACTAAAGTTCTCAATTCCTGAAGTTCTTTGCTGGCTTCGTCATGTGATTTCAGTCAACACCTGGGGTTTTCAGCCACAGTTTGGGATTGTGCAGGATGCGAGATGACGGGCAATCCATCATACTTAAACTTTAACAGGGATCAGTACCATTATGCCGCTTTTAGTTGTTGCTCGTAAGGTGCTGAGCTTTGCTAACCGAAACATGATCAACTCGAGCTGACTGTTATCCCGATGTCGCTTGTAATGAGGAAGTGTTCACTACTATGACCCGAAATGGATTGGAGATGTCCCGATGCGATCTGACACGAGCAGGTATGACTTGGTATATTGCTTTGTCCCGAGATAACTGACTGTTGTTCATAATACCACTAGTATATCCTAATGAACTCTGCGGAATGGATCATTTTGCCGTGCCTCCATTGTGTAGATTCTCTAAGCGATTACAGTCTCCTTGTCGACCTTCTAAAATTCCTGTGGATTCAAAAAGGTAAGTAACTGCCAGGTGAGTCCAAGGAAAAGAAGAATCATATACTTCAACCATTCACTTTTATAAAGATGATCCCGTATACATAGCCAATTTTCAAATTTCCATTAAAATGTTGAGGTTCATTCCCACCCAAGTGCTGCCTCAAGCTGCTTAGCCACATACTAAGGTCAAGTTACAAAGTATACCAATCGTATCTAGTCTTTTTGGAATTTCATCGTTACCATCTATCTAATAACAATGCGATGTCAAAATCGATAAGGAAAATCATGATGAACTCAGGAACTGTGGGTACTAGTCCGACGAATGTAATGCACGAAAAGTCTCGTAGATGATCGGGATCATAAGGTAGAATTTCAAGCGAAAACAAATCATGTTAGGAAGCATTTACGATATCGTATAAGTGTATGTTAAAAGTCGGTATGTCGTGTGTTCCCTATCTCGTTTGAACAAGCATGCTAATAATATTCTTGAATATTTAACAAGGCACGAAGGTGTGTGTGACAATGATAGACTGAGTTACTTGCTGAATTCCGAAGTTCACTTTAAGGGATTCTCATGGCCTGGAAACATTTATTAGAGTATATCATGTATGCAATAATCAAATGGAATCAAAGTTTAAAGGAGGTATGTCGCCCGATCTGTTGTATCGAAATGAATTATCTCGGGACCGAGGACGGATATGGCTTGTGCAATCCTTATTTGTCTTGTAACTCTTATCCGTAGATACCCTGAATTTTCCATGGAGTTGGCCGGGATGGTTGGTCCGAAGTGGTTGTTCATAATAGCAATCCTCCGTGGCGATTATGCTGAAGGTTCGATACACAGCTAACGAGATTTCACTCCCATCATCATTTTTCTGCATCAACGAGCAAAAACCTAAGCCATATTGCATATTCGACGTCCTAATAACAACATTACCACTGACGACGTTACCTATTTCCTCCAAGTCAGGCCGAAAACTTAGTACTTAAGGTTTTCAAAATGTCTTAAGTCAGGCAGGTCTTAACAGTTATGTACAAAATCTAATTCGGATGATTCACAAGAATTTGGGTGATATAAATTCGAACGTTATACGCGCTGTATTGAATAAACTAAGTTTTGAAAGAAGTGATGCTTAGCTTTTCGATAGCCGGTGCCGTGGCCTGCACTTTTGCAAGTGACAGCTCTTCTGCGATCCTTACTCCTGCGTCAAAGAAGTACTTGATGTTGTTGCGACTCGTAAATACCCATGGGGTTGACATCCTCCATTTGGTAGTTGTTCCCTTCCCATTACATGATTCTAGCAGGCTCTCTGATATAGCTTCGGCGTTGAGTTGTAATGTCTGCCGTTGGTTAGAGATGGAGTCTGGAGCATTCCTGAGATGGCGATTCAAGGTGATTCGATGCAAGAAGTGTATTTGAGTCCGAGTTGATCGTGTGTGCAGTTCCTCTCCCAATGATGGGTAGTGACCAGAAGCTGGTGATACCCGAGTAAAAGATTGTTTGGAGGAGGCCAGAGGTGATTTTGGTCCGAGACGGATGAAACAAAGTGATTATTCATGATGGCTTCTTCTCGAGCTGATTTCGCTGGAAGTTCAAAACATAATTAAATAAATTTCACTCTCTCTTCATCATTTTCTGGAACAAGAAATCGGGCAAGTGAGCATCCAAGGTAAATTTAGGCTAAATCGTATATTCAGCATCCAAACTGCGACTATGCCGCTGATGACATGATCTGCTTCCTCCAAAACCAAGATAGAGTTTTATTAATTAATGTCTTTGAAATAACTTTTGGATGGCGGATTTTAACAATCATTAAACAAAATCTGGTTTGGATTATTCACTAGCATTTGAAAGTTTAAACTATCGTGGCAAATAAATTTGGATGTTATATGCTTTGCAATGAGCTAAGTGTTTAAGAGTGTCGGTACTTAGCTTTCATTCGATAGTTGAGAATAGGTGTCAGCTACACATTACGACATGATCTGCACTTCCGAGGCGGCTTGGTCAGAGATGATTATTTCGTCTCTATGAGCAAAGCTTCCCACCCTTTGGCGTCTACGTCATCTCCCAAAGCTCATTCATGCGCTGCCAAAATCATTTTGCTTCTCAACTGATACTCGGGATTAGATTTATGCACCTGCGACATTTAAGAATTAAGAACGGTGGCAATCTAGATGGTTAAGGTTACGATCTAAGCAATCAGATTGATAAGTCAGAGGTCAAATGTAATTTCAGGCTCGATTGTGTGGTAATGCGATTACTCAAATGAAAGGCTCGAATTCATAGTGAATAAAAGTAATTCACATTTGCATGCAAAACGTCAAGGGTCTACGTTCTCAGATTTCTAAAGCAAGGACTATTCATGTTTTCTTAGGTGGACTAATCCGATCGCCCTTGTACCAGACTTATTTGAGGAGGATCTTATAGAGCATTCATCAAAATAACCCACAAAATAGGGATTGAAGAGGTAAGAATGTTCCCTGTTATAGATGAATGTCCCGATGAAGGTGTGCTATCCTGCAACGAACCGACTCAATTTTCCCGAGCTGAGTTCCCGAAGAGAGTCAATTGTAATCTTCCCGAGTTGATCAGTCCGAGTTAGTCTGAATGAAGTGATTCCCCTCTCCGATCTGGTTCACATTTCCCGACATACAATGAACTGACCCGAGCTAAGTGTTGCAGGTGAATGGCCGATCGATTGTTCCGATCCGTTACTCGAGTACCTGCCTGATGTGACCTGGCCCGAGATGATTTTGATCCGAGTAAGCTAACTGATTCGCTCCGATGTGGAATTACACGAAGCTGAGTTGCTGCAATTCCCATTGATGCTATGAACATACTTGGTTGAATTGGTCATCGATTGGAGATGTGCCGATGAACCCAGAGATGGCCAGACCCGAGATTGATGCTCTGAATTGACATGATTAAAACAACCAATGTTTGATTGAACTGTAACATTTGGTCCCGATGAAGTTGAGTGCCGAGACCCGATTAGCTTGATTGTGATTCCACAAATTTTAATCACTTAGAGAACATAATTCGATAAAGTCCCGAGTTTGACTCTTGTGACCAAGCCCGAGATGTATTCTAGTGAAGTAGCCGAACCCGATGTTGATGGCGGTTTATGCTCTGGAATCATCCGAGGTGAAAATGGTGATGACCTGAACAAGCTGATAAAAGCTTTGTTCGATTGTGGCAGTTTGTTCCGTGACGATCCCATTCGAAATTCAGTTGATGAGACCCGATTGAATTGCTGATGACTTCACGAATTTCATCTTCTTGTAACTCCCGATGATTTGTTAAGAGAATCACTGCACCAACAAATCAATTGGGTGAATAGCCGAGAAGACATAAGACATAAAAACCTCGGCTGAGACAAATCAGAAAATCAACTAAAGATTTCGTTAGTCAATATTTTCAAAATAGCTTGCTTGGGTTTGCGAAACGAGCTCTGTTGACAGTAAACCTCACATCAAAATAGAAATCGAGTAAAGGGTTTGAAAGAAAATCCGATTTTTTCTCAAGAATAAACCCTAGTTTTCATAGAAAGCTTTTCTTTTTAAAACTTGTACTTAGAACTTTCTGATTCAAGTGTTAACAAACAAGATAAGGTATAGATGAGAAGAAGATTCGTCCTGTTTCAGGTTTGTTTTCCGGCGAAGTATCTCTGTTTCCGATTTTGTTGAAGCTTTCTCTGGTTTACACACACGAGACTTCACCGTTTATGTTGTTTATTGTCTGAAGATAACTTTCTATCGGCAAAGTTACACATTTACCCCTCACACTTCAGTCTCTCTGGCCGGTAGATCAGTACTAACTTCACTGGAACTACTACTTCCAAGCTAAAAACTACAGATTTGAGACTCTCGGTCCCCTTAGTCGGCGCCAGAATGTAGTTGCTAAAAATATTAGAACCACATCCTATAAAACCTAACACCTAAGATAAAGATCTACCAACAAGTGAGAATAAAAGTGCATCAAAGTAAACATGAGCACAAGGGTTTTTTACGTGGTTCGGCCATTAATGAAGCCTACATCCACGGGTTTCACTATGATCGGAAGTGTTACATACAAACTCCATTAAAGGGAATAGAGTTCTTGTTAAGATCTAGGTTGTGGGAAGAAGAAGGATCCCTACAAACATATCTCACTTTCCTTTATAAAGGGTAGGGATGTATATCAAGTTACAATAGTGCCCTTAGGGCTGACTAGTTAGGATACGATCTAGAAAAGTGGAATTATTTCCTATACAATGTTGTATCTAACCAATGATACTTCTTCTCTAATCTTTGGACACGTGTTCCTTGTATATTTGAACTTCTCTCCTTTCCTTAATGTCCCGAAGAAGTCCTTGCACTTTTCAGATGATCGAGAAATGAATCGCCCCAAGGCTGCCAAGTTCCCGTTTAACCGTTGTACGTCTTTAACCGTCACAGGTGATGGCATCTCTACGACTGCTCTAATCTTATCTGGGTCGGCTTCGATACCTTTGTCGGTAATTATGTACCCTAGAAACTTGCTCGAGGTAACCCAGAAAGTGCACTTAGCAGGATTCACCCTCATCTTGTATCTTCTCATGGTTTGAAATATGTCTCGGAGGTCGTCGATGTGGTTGGTGGCCACCTTGCTCTTGACCAGCATGTCGTACACATATACCTCAATGGTGTTGTGTATTTTATCTTCGAACATGTCTTCTACTAATCTTTGGTAGGTGGCGCTGCGTTTCTCAAACCCCTAACGACATTTTGGTGTAACAATATAACCCTCTCGGGTATGAAGAAAGATGTGTGCTCTTGGTCCTCAGGGGCCAGGGGAATCTAGTTGTACCCCGAGTACCCGTCCATGAGCGTGATTGCCTTATATCCAACTATGGATTCTACTAGCTGATCGATGCTGGGGAGGGGGAAGCTATCTTTCGAGCATGCTTTGTTCAAGTCGCTAAAGTCGATGCAGACTCGAACACCTCCATTCCTTTTAGGGACTATCACCATGTTAGATATCCATTGTGGATATTGAGCCTTTCGAATAATTCCTGCTACTTGCAACTTCTTTAGTTCGACCTCCACCGCTACTTGTAGCTCGGGGTGCAATTCTCCTCATCTTTTGTCGGATCGGTTTGAACTTGGGATCTATTCTCAAATAATATGAGCAGACTTCTGGGTCAATTCCCTCCATATCGTGCATTTTCCAGGCGAATACGTCCATGTGTTCTTTCAAAAGAGTTATCAACTGCTGTGTTTGTTCGTCCGTCAATAGAGTCCCTATTCTCACCATTTTAGGCTCTTCCTCAGTGCCTAAATTAACTTGTCGAGTAGATTCTAAGGCCGAGAAATTGGGCTTTGGTTCATCGACCATTGTCGGCTCCTTTGATTGCTATAAGATCTCCTTCTCGCCAGCTTCATAGGTGGTGATGGCTTGTGATATCACCTTTTCTAATTCTTCTCCCGCCCTTATCTCCTTAGCTTTGTTCTTTTCTTGGCGCTTCCTCGATCGTCTTTCTTCATTCTGCTGGATATCTATCTGTACGCATTGTTGCGCCGCCCGGGGATCGCCCAACACCTCCACTACCCCTCGATAGGATGGAAACCGCAGTCTTTGGTGGTATGCCGAGGCTACTCCTTTGATTCCTGCGAGCCAGGGTCTGCCAAGGATTGCTTCGTAAGGTGACACAACGTCGACCACACAGAAGGTGGTGAGTGTGTCTAGGAACCCCTCGCCGTCCGAGACTCGAGGGTGACTTCTCCTTTGGTAATTTGTCAATGTACCATTGAAGCCGTAGATTCGATAGGTCGACGGGATTAAGATGTCATCGATAACTCCATTCTTTTGATGGTGTCGTAAAAAGGACCTCGACCGAATCGTCATTGTCCATCGGTATCCTTCGGACACCCCATTCTTCGATAATTAAGGTTATCACTAGGGGATCCCTATGTGCTTGACCATTTGACGGGACGTCTTTTCCGAGAAAGTGATTGGCTGCATCATCCAAGGTTCCATGGGTAGAGTTTTAGACACACCGAATATTTTCTTTCCATTCGATCTCTTTTATGAATCCTCGAGGTGATACTAGGTACCCAAGTCAAACCCTTGAGTTGCCGAGTGCGAGATAGTGTTACAGCGTAACCGGGTACCACGATTGATTCTTATTTGATGCATCGGTGCGTCAAATTTGAACCGGTGTCGGCGATGTCTTAACGAAGTGTCACAAGTATCCATCTCGGATCGATCTTCGGACGACATCTTTTACCTCCCGACAATCATTGGTCGAATGGCCACTTAAATGGTGGTAATGACAAAACTCGGGATGGTTCCTTGTTTCATCAAATTGAATCCCCCTCGTTTTGTGTATCCGATGTCATTCCTCTTTCTACTTCCTTGAATATTTCTTCCAATGGTGCATTTAGTGGGGTGTAAGATCGGGTTCGTGGCGAGGCTTCTTTCCTTTCTCGACCCAAATTTTCTTGTTCAACCCGTGATGTTGTGTGGTCGGCCTTTTCTCTGGTCGCTTAGGGTCTTCTCGTGGGATTGTCTCCACTGTAGTGCTTGCTTCTTGTATTTCCCTATCCTGTGCTCCTTCCTTATTTCTTCTAGGGCGATGTAGTGTTCTTGCATCTTCCTGATTTCCCTTAAAGTTTTAGGTTTCTCGGTGTACATTGCTATCCAAATAGGATCTGACTTCCCCAATGAATTTTCGAACCCGAAGATCTGTTGATCGACCGATACCTTCCCGATGTCGCACACAACTTCCTCCATCCTGTCTCATTAGAGACCGTAATGGTTCCCTAAATCTTCGTGCAAGCGCGAAAAGAGCTTATTAACTCGGGCCGAGCTATCTTTGTTATGCATGTAAGTTTCTAGGAAGGTTTCCACCAAGACAAAGATAATTGCCAACGGATTCATCGGGCGGGGTGTAAACCGTTCTTTGCCTCACCTTCCAGACTCGCTGGAAAGAATTTTCACATGACCATATCGTAATTCTTCCATAACAAGGACATGCTGTACATTTTGATATGTTCTCCAGCGTCTCCAGCGCCGTCAAACCTAGATGGGAAGATCGGCAACGTACACTTTGGCGGGAAAGGAGTCCGATCCAATTCCTTAGTAAATGGTGTCATCTGTGCTTTAATGATTACTTCTGCCAACTTATCGTCCTCGCCATTTCCTGTCAGCTTCTTGACCATCTGCTCAAGTTGCTCGATCTTTTGCTTGGTTGTCGCATCCGTACCCTCATTTGTCGCCTCTTCCTCGGTCTAAGAATCCTCGGGTGGACCATACCCTCCCCTTGAGCGATTAGGGTCGGGCATGCGCTCTCGGTTCAGGGATAGGGTTGGAGTGTTTCTCGGATGGGTGTGACTGCTAGAAGCTCTTCGACTTGACGACCCTCTTGACCCGGCTCTCCGATTGTGGAGTTGGTAGTTTTCAAGCTCCAAGGCTAGGTTCCTTCTCTGCAGTTCTCTCATAAGGTCTTCCTGCCTTCTTTGGCTCGCCAAGATAGCAAGTAACATTGGGTCAGTGCTATCATGGCTAGAGTGGCCGTTCACTTGGTTTCCTGCTAGATTGGGGAGCGCAGTTGGAGGTCCTGCCGGGGGGATAACGGGAGGAACGGTTGGAGCTACGGGAGGATCAGCTGCTGCTGGTGGGATGTCTCGGTTGAGGTCGCCCATTCCTAAGCGCACTCGTCTAAGCCTTTCTCCTTCTTGTTCTAGTGCACACTGGTACTCCGTCGGTTGCCTTTCTCGCCTCCGTTCCTCCTGCATCATTTGCACTTCCTCCTTTTCCGCAGTATCCGATGCAGTTCTTCCGTCTTCCATGTCCCCCTGCATCATCTGGCTCGGGTTGATCCTCATATTCGGGTGGGAGATCGTCGTCTCGTCCTAGATCGACTTCCTCGTCGATGATTGCCATGCCTCCGCCTGGTGCCCCGAATCTCGCCTTGATGGTTTTGTTGGATGTCCCTCTTGTCAGAATCCGTCGATTCTTCTTGTGCACTAGATCCCGCTATGGCCCGATTCTCCCCGAGAATCCTACTCGTCCTGGAGGTGCTTGCCATCACCTTCAGTGTTGCTCTTGTGCCTCGGCTCGCCCGTCCGTCCGTCCCTACCTACGTCAGCAAAGTACACAACACTTACTTAGAACTGTTTTCGAAAAGGTTAAGGATGAAGTACAATAGTTCTGATGTGTAGGGTGGAAAAAAGTTTTTGCAGTACAATTCCATTTATGCTAGCGTGTTGATCTCATCAATCAAGTGGTTTTGACCGTAAAGGACAATCTTTGAAAAGCTGTCTCGACACATCGTTTTCGGTACTTTCTCTATGCATTAATCATTATTTGTCATAACATTCCTAGTGCCAGAAGTCATTAATCATCCGTACGTTAGATCGGAAGATTTCTTTCTTGGTTGTGGTTGATAATAACGACAACGTTCACCAGCTGTTGCGCTGACGGTCTACCTATACGGATTGCCGGAAATCCCCGAAGATAGTTGTATCGTAGGATTTCTTTGGTTTTCTACTGATGCTGTGAGGCTTTTAGTGTAGGATCTAGATGAGACTTATTAACGAAGCACTCACTATACTCCTTCCAGCCGTAGTTTCCGGAAAACTAAACTCGATGACTTCGAGTTAGTCTTGCCTCCACCGCCATTGTACTTTATCTAACTCGCTAAGAAGGTTTAAACGAGCGAAATAACGTTTCAATTTAGCTTCTACCGATCATCAAAGATGATCCATTCGGGGAGCTTTGAGGTGTTATAACGGTTAACTTATATCGAAGACGAGGACGATCTTTAATCAAGAGGCTTAACTCAATGTAAAAACACTTAACTCGACGTAAGAAGATTAATCAAACTTTTCCGACCGAAATCACTCATTCATAAGGTAAGAAACCTTATGGTACTTACTCGACGAAATCAAGACGGTGAAGATAACTAAACAAGTTTTTCCTTTTAAACTAAAATTCCGTGAGCTTTTCAAGGATTAACTAAGTGAAAACAAATGTAACGAAATCGAGCTTTTAATCACGAAGGTAACTTTAAACGATAAATCTAGCAACCCATGCATTTCAACCATTAGAGTCTTTCACTTAGCATCGACTATCATCAATAGATGTTTATAGGAGCTGTTGAATCTCTCTTTTAACGATGTTGATGCTATTTTTGACAGTTAAACAACCTTAGAGTCTTGAGACGAAAAGGTGGCCAGCGAGGTGGAATTTCACTCTAGCTTCTACCAACATCCGAAGATGTTATTTCGGGAGCTTGCGGATCTTCTAACAACTCGCTTGGACAACTCGAGCAAACAGCCTAGTTTAATGATTTAATCTTGATAACTCAACTTAACCGAAAGCAAAAAAAATTGAAGCTATTAAAAGCAGTCCTACACCAAAATATAACAAGGTTCAACTAAGAAAATCATTTTTATAAAACAAAAACACCTTGCAAGCTTTGTCTACCAACATATTTAACCAAAAGAGTTTCTCCCTTAGCTCCAACAAACACACAAGGTGACTTAGGAGCTTGGATTTCTCTCTTTTGGCAACCGATTTCAAGGTATCCGAAGATGTTACACGGTCCCCTTAGTCGATGCCAGAATGTAGTTGTGGAAAATCCTACAATTACATCCAAAGAATCATAAACACAAACACCATGAAGTAAACAAACAAAATATGCACAAGAACACAAGATATACGTGGTTCGGTATGATTACCTACGTCCACGGGAGTAAAGGGATGATCTTATTACTTGATTCAAGGTTACAAAGTGTGTATCTCACTAACAAGTACTCTCTTCTCACTCTCTAGCTCTTGATGTTCTCTCTCCCTCTTACTGATTACTTGGTCCCTAGCTCTCTACATGGCTCTCCATTTATAGTTACACATGATGATACATCCAAGTTACAGTGTAAGTCGTGGCACATCTTCCTTGATATCCTTCTCGGTCCAGGGATGATGTCTCTTCCGAGATACTGGGCCGAGCCTAGTGATACCTTCTCCCGACGTCCTCTCGTCCGGTGTTGTTTTCTTAGTGAGTATAGCCGATATTGCCCTTGGTATTCTTAGCCGAGTCTTACTTTGACTAGATTCTCTTTATCTTCTCAACTACTTCGTCAGTGAATTTATTATTCTTGTACTCGATGGCTATTTC
Source organism: Papaver armeniacum (assembly GCA_023531295.1). NCBI lineage: Eukaryota > Viridiplantae > Streptophyta > Magnoliopsida > Ranunculales > Papaveraceae > Papaver > Papaver armeniacum. Next base: position 51,127 of record JAJJWW010017618.1, read on the forward strand.
TTCCGTCAACTCCGACATTTACACGTATTGTCTTCACGGGTTCCCTTGGAGTCTCTTTTCTCGCGCCAAGGCCGGGCAAAATGATTTGGTGCTTCACACTTCATCTACTGTCGATGCCTCACTACCTAGGATTGCTCCACCTGGATCTGTGGATTATTCACACCTACACGAGATAATTCAAAAACCTTTCAAATAATCAATCACGTTCTAATAATTACATCTAATTTGCTTTCAGTTTCACAATTTTTTAAAGACAACGACGTATATTTTGTATTTCACTCTACCTTTTTTTTGTACCTGAGAAGGACCATCATTCATGGATAACATTGTTTCAAGTAAGAAAGTTAAATTGAATATACAACTTTGATGATGTTCGAGAGATAAATAAATGGGATCCTCTAGAAGAAAGGTTCAGTCAGGAGAAACTGATTTTCATTAAGAAAAAAGATAAAATACAGACGCACATTTTATACTTTGTCGAGTTTTCACAAATAAGATAAAGGTAAAGAAACTGTCACAACAGCGTGACCGATACAGACTAGTAACAGGACAACATGTGGTTGTTAACAGTTGTAACTTACAACGACTTCTATGAACTCAATAGCCAAATACTTATACTGAACCAGTTCACGAACAAAATGATAATCAAAAGCCAGATGTTTCATCCGGCTATGAAAAACACGATTTGAGGCCAAAGCAATAGCGCTTTTGTTATCACAGGCTATAGATGGTGGATCTGGAAGAAAAATATGAAGATCTTTCAATATCTGACAAATCCATAAAACATATGTTGTAGTGGAAGCAAGAGATTTGTACTCTGCTTTAGTGCTTGAACTGGACACAGTCGGTTGTTTCTTGGAGCACCAAGAAATAAGAGTATCACCAAAGAACACACAAGACCCACCGGTGAATCTTCTATCATCGGGCACCCCGCCCAATCAAGCATCACTAAATCCTTTTAATTAGAGTTGTTAAACCTTTACTAAAAAACAAACCATGTCCAATAGTGCCTTTGACATGTCTGAGAACCCTCTTGGGTACAGTCTGGAGAGAAGAGGTAGGATCATGCATAAACTGGCATATCTAGTTAACTGAAACTTATCTCTGGCCTAGTCCAAGTTAGATATAGTAAAGATCATACTAGGGATCTATGTTTAGTAGCATCTGACAGTTCACCATATGTAGTTGACAACTTGAAATTAGCTGGACAAGGTGATCTATAAGGTTTCAGGCCAACAAGATTGGTTCGTTGGAGTAAATCAAGAATATACTTGGATTGAGAAAGAAACAAGTCTTTAAAATTTATCTTCACCTCTATGCTCGAGAAAAAATGTAAGTTACCCAAATCCCTGACAGGAAATTGAGAACTCAAGTGTGTAATTATAGAGTCACAACGAGCAGAGTCATTCCATGTGATGATAATATCATCTATGTAGACTAGAATTATAGTTGGTTTAGAACCAAACCTCTGAACAAATAAAGAAGAATCAACAATAGATGGTTTGAAATCCAAAGCAACCAAAATATCAACCAATTTCTCTTACCATGCTATTGGGGCTTGTTTGAGTCCATACAAAGACTTGTTAAGTTTGCAAACATAATTACGTTAGGATTGATCTTGATAGCTTGGAGGTTGAGTCGTGAATACAGTTTCCTTGAGATCTCCATGCAGAAATGCATTACTCACATCTAGTTGCTTGATAGACCGGTCAAAGTTAACAACAACAGAAATAACTAATATTTTTATGGTGGTAGGTTTAACAACATGATTGAATGTGTTAGTGCAGTCAAGTCCTCCAAGTTGATGAAACCCCTTAGCTACCAATCAAGCTTCGTACCTCTCGGTGGTACCATCAACATTATGTTTATCTTTGAATACCCACTTGCAACTGACCATTATGTTTAGCGTTGTACCTCATGAGGCACAAGAGTAAAAGTGTTGGCATCCATAAAAACCTTATGTTTCATTGTCCATGGAAGTTTTCAAACTGGAATTTTGACAGCTTGAGAATAGCAAGTAGGTATAGGTGGATTAAGATTAGTGAGAAGAGCAGCAGGAAGAACATGTTTGGTGGGAAAAAATATATATTTAGGTCTATGAATGTGATTTTTGGACCTAGTAGTCATGGTATGAGAATTGATAGTGTCAGGTAGAGATGTAGTGGTAGATGAAGGTGTAAGAGAGGATGAAATAGAAGTTGTAGGTTAATAAACAGAAGTAGTGATTGTGGCAGTAGAAGGAGCGATCCAAAGACGGTGATAGACATGTCAAAATAACAATCTGACACAGTGGATTTGGCTAGAGTAGAATAGGAAAAAAAACAGATTTATGGAAAATGACACGTCTATAGACAAGAGTTTTAGGTTGAATCATCTGTAACCCTCCTGAGCAGCACTATAGCCAAATAAAATACACTGAGCACTTCTAGGATCTAACTTGGTGGAGTTACAAGGCCTATAATCCATGGAAAACATAGGCAACCAAAAACTTGATAAAGGTAATTAGGGGACTTATGAAAAAAGTTTCTCAAAAGGTGAAAAAGAAATAAATTTTGTAGGAATTCTGTTGATAGTGTAGTTGGCAATGCTTAAGGCCTCATACCAAAGAAATAGGAAGAGATGCATGAATCAGAAAGTTTCTAGTAACATCCAATAGGTGTTTTGATTCAGCAACACCATTCTGTTCAGGTGTATGTGGACAGGTAATTTCATGAGAGATGCCAAAAGTAGAAAGAAAAGATTTCAATTTATTGTTGACTGTTTGATGTTGATTGGGCATTAATGATCGATATGTATGGATTTGTTTTAATGGAGCGGGAAACAACTTGTTTATTCTCACTCTGTGTTTGATTTCTATTTCACGTATCAGAATACTTTTATTAACTTATATTTCTTTAACATCATTTAACATTACATTAACTAATAATCTTCTCCTTACTGTGATGTTCTACTACTCCTAGCTAGTAGCTCACGGAAATGTTGAATTTTTTCCACCTTCTTCGAATGCTTCTCGAATGAAGTGATATTTGAGCTTTATGTGGCTAGCTCTACAATGCTCGGCGAGTTTTTGGACATAGAAATTACTGATTTGTTGTCACAAAAAATTGCAGTGCTCCCTTCTTGTTTCTCTTGGATGTCTTCCAATATTCTTCTTAACCATACCACATGAGAAGTAGCTATTGATGCTAAAATATACTCCGCTTATGCCTATATTGAGCCACAGTTTGTTGCTTCTTCGATGCCCATGCGAATATACCCGAACCAAGAGAAAAAGCCCCCTATATACTCTTCATGTCATCATACAGCCTCCCAAGTCGCTATCATTGCATAATTCGTTGTTCCTTGTATGTACCTTAGCAATATTCTTTCCGATCCAAGATGTAGATGACTAGTTGCACTCATAAACCTTGAGAAAGCATACTTGACGTAAATATGATGTCTGATCTTGTATGTATAAGGTACAATAAATTTCCAATAAGACCTATATAGTTAGTCTCATCAACCTTTCTTCCTCCATCATCTTTCTTGAGTTTCTCATTCACTACAGGTGGTGTTGATGTAGGATTACAAGCAAGCATACCAAACTTCTTCTTCAAAAAAAAAATAAAAAAATCGGCATGCTTGCTTTGAGAAATGAACACTCCATCTTCATTTTGATGTACTTCGATACCAAGGAAGTACTTGAGTAATCCCATGTCACTCAATTTATATTTCATTATCAGTTTGTCTCTTGAACTGTTCAATCATATGAACATCGTTACCCGAAAAAATCAAAAAAACGATAGGAATAGATGTACCTTGTATTTCACATATAGTGTAGACTCACTCATGATTTTGTTAATTTTTTTCCTTTTGAATTATCCATCTATCTCACTATACGAAGCTCTTGGAGCTTGCTTGAGGCCATACAATGCTTTCTTCAACTTGTATACCTTGTCTTCTTCTTCCACTACAAAACCTTATGGTTTTTCTACATAGACCTCTTCTTGGAGTTCTCATCGGACATATAAGTTGTAAAACCACTATCTACAAAATATACTTCCCTTTTAGAAGTTATCATAGCATTTTGACAAGAATAAAACAAATTATGTTTATATTCTTTTGGCTCTACCGGCTTATTCTTCATCCTTGTATCTACGATCCTTCTCCAAATGTCCATACTTCTTGCAATTGTGACATTTGGGCTTTCCTCTGTTCCAATAATTTTTCTCCAAATGACCATTCTTCTTGCAAAATTGAATCTTGGTACTGTAGTAGGGTAAAAATTGATTTTGCTAAAAATGGTAAAATGGGGTAGGTTGATGAGAAACAAGTACAACCCCTAAATAAATGTATTGCACATGAGTATTTTAGATTCGAGAGACCAATATGAACAACTCTGGTGTAAACCAAAAAATGTCTGTTCCAGTCTTGCTTCGGTCACAAAGGAAGGATAAGGGTTGGTCTCACGGAGGGAAGCAACGAAAGCGTTGAGATCAGAGTGATAAGCTCTGTGAGGTGTGATGGTGTATGAACGTGTATAAGATAATATAACCTGCTTGAAGGTTATATGCAGCGTGTTATGGATACTTACGTTGATTATGATGATTGCCTGTCCAGAAATAGATTAAAAGACCTATTTATGTGTAACTATGCATGTACACCCTGATCTCATAGGAAGTGAAAGTTTTGAAGTAGTGAGAGGTGGAGATCGTGTGAAAGTGATGAAACCATGTATCTATCATGGAGGGAAGACTGGACGGTTGCATACCCATTACTCCTTCACTTGTTAACTGTCTGCATTTCCTGACACTTTCTCATAACGGTTGCATTGCACACCGCATTGCCGTAGACCGCCAGACCAATACCCTGATGAACATCCCCCATTTGTGACATTGTTGATGTCTCGAGTATTTTGGTAGAAAATAATACTTGGTTGTAAATGTGACTTGCATGACTAGGCTTACTTGCATGACCAAGGCTTACCTGCATGACATGCTCTTACCTAACTGATGAAGTCAATAGGTTGTGATAGTAAGTCATGTTACAATTCGAAAGAACCAGTGATGTGAAACGTGGTAATTGCTCAGTGGGTCCAACACCATGACATGTGAAAAGTGGTCATGAAGAGTGGATGAGAGGATATATGATTATCTCAACAACTAACATGTGTTGTTGGTCGTGCATGTATGACCTACATGTAAAAAAATATTTCAGCCAATCACACGCAAGCTAGGTTACAGGTAGGTCATGAGTGGCAAGTCAAGTTTTATAAAAATATGACTTGCCGTGTGAAGAGGCCTAAAACGATGCATGGTGTTCTTGAGTAAGTAGAATTGAATAAGTCGTGTGGAATTAATTGTTAAAGTCAGTCACATGATGAATTCGATACTTACATAAATGTTTTATGGATAATGGACGGTTGAGATGAGTCACATATATTTTTATAGTGATCGGGACCGTTGAAAGGCGTAGTTTATCCTTAAGCTTAAATTTCGTAAAAGTTTTGCAACGTTTTAAGCGTGACAAATGCCATAAGCCAACTGCTAATTGCAACGCATAAGCATTACATTGATGAAGCCTTGAACATTGCAACATTATTTGCAACGTTTATGAACGTTACAAATTAAAATTCAAGGGTTTGACACATGCAACTTACATGGACAGTCGCATGTGCGATCCACACGAACTTGGGTAGTTTCGGCCATTGGGAGCTCGTCAAGTCGACTCTGAGGATTCTGATTGGCCAGCATGGTAGAGAGGCGACAAGTAGTCTCCATGGAACCTGATTGGCCGATCATGGTAGCAGCTAGATATGTAGTCACAAATACCGTGGAACCTGATTGGTCGAGCATGGTATGAGCTAGGATAGTTAGATAGACTGACCAAGTTGAGTGGTCGAGATTATCCCGCGACTAACATGGGCAGTCGATCTCACCTAAACAGGGCAGCTCGTCTGACCTAATTTGGCCGACATTGAGAGCGGAGCAGGTAGACTATAAGCGACCTGATTGGCTGGAAAGATAGAAGGGTGACAGGTAGTCATCATGGAACCTGATTGGTCGAGCATGGTATAAGCTAGGATAGTTAGATAGACTGACCAAGTTGAGTGGTCGATATTATTCGGCGACTGACCTGGGCAGTCACGATCTTACCCAAACAGGTTTTTAGGTAGCTCGCCTGGCCTACTTTGGTTGGTCAGTGACAGCAGAGCAGGTAGGATATAAACGACCTGATTGGATGGAAAGATAGAAGGGCGGCATGTAGTCACCATGGAAACTGCTTGGTCGAGCATGGTAGGAGCTAGGCTAGTTAGATAGGCTTACGAAGCTGAGTGGTCGAGATTATTTTGCGACTGACCTGAGCAATCATGATCTCACCTAAACAGGTTTTTAGGCAGCTCGTCTGGCCTACTTTGGCCGGTCACTGAGAGCGGAGAATTGATCGAATTTAAAATAGTGGTAAGTAAGGTTGTCGTTCACTCGGACTTGTTGAAATTGATTTTAGGATTTAATAAAGAAAACTAATAAAAATAGAGAAAATATACAATTTATGTCACAAGATGAAGAGAGTTACTGGGACTCATGCGGTTCATCTATTAATTCCTGAAAATTAAAGCTCATAAAATAACAAACATCGACTCTAATTCTTTGCCAAGGTAGATTTTATAAAGAATTATATGTAATTCACAAGCATGACGCATCTAAAGTACCCAAGACTAAGCATGCGACATCTAACGAATTCACAAATAATCAAGAAAAATCATAAATCAATTATAATAGTGCAAATAGTCATAAAGGAATTAAATAGAATTACCACATGGGTGCAAAACAGCTTCCTCCGTCGTCCCAGTGATGGGGTCTAGCTTCTCATGGTGTAAGCACACTCAAAAGAATTTTCCATTGATCAAAAGTGCTTACAAATGATAAAATAGGAGAAAATGGTTAAAACCGGGTGTTTGCAACGCTTATTATTGTTGCAAAACACTGTTACAAAGAATGATAACAAAAACGCGTCACTGTCACTGTAGAAGTACGACCCGTTCCTGACTGTCGTTGTCACTGTTGCTAAACGACTGACTTTTTGCGTCTAATGTTCTTCGTGTTCTTCACAGCAGCAGCAGAAGTGTATTCTCTGCAACTCTCGATTCTCACTCTGTTGTTGCTCTAAACTATCCCCAGACTCCCCCTCTCCTCTCTAATGACCCTCAACGACTTATATAGCCTCACTGCACCCAAATCTCCCATCATAACTGCATATAATTCTCTCTTTAATACTCGCTATCATTATTTTTTTCCTTTTAAAACCCATTCACGCGTCTGCAATTGATTCCCCATATCTTCTGTTGGTCATACACATTAAAACACACTACTAAATGTTTCAAACACTCCCAAGATACATGCACAACACAGAATACACGGGAAAGGGTGAGATATTCCCGTGCACACTGTCTATCTTCAACCCGATCAATATAGCCCAATTTAATCCAAGAAAAAGCTCAAACCACGCCTGTTAATGTCCGTCAAGTCTTCCCCTGCAGACCCAGCCATTGAGTCACACTCTAACCCCTCCAAATCACGAACTAAAATCTGCCAGTTCTGTTAAAAGTTTTTCCCGCCATTTTCCAGTTTTGAAAAGAAGAAGATGACCTCCCCCTAACAGAGATGGGGGTGCGAATAGCGGATGCCTTGAGGGGTGCCTGGGGGTGCCCTTCTCCAAAATGAGGGTGCCTTTAGTACTTTTCTCTGGGGGTCCAAATAACACTTTTTGAGCAACTTTTTCCACATAAGTGTATTCCTCCAAAAACACCTACACAAACATAAAAACACCATAATAAGTACAAAATCAAGCACTAACAATAGAGACACTGAGGATAATTCAGACATGAAAATGTGTCTATCAAGAATGTAGGCTATAAGCGACCTGATTGGTCGATTAGGAAGAGAGGTAACATGTAGCTACTGTGAGACCTGATTGGTCGATCACATGAGGCGTAAAGCTTGTCAATTTGGTCGGCCAAGTAGCATGACCATACCCATTCCGTGACCGACTAGGTCGGTCACTGTTTATCCCTAATTCATAATTTCGCTAATTTCCACCCTAATTAGTGTTTTGTACTAACCTGACATGGGATGGCTTAATTCCTTGCTTGGCTAGGCTTAGTCTCGACCAATAGGAATTGAGATATCATGCTTATGCCAATTTAGGGCAAAATAATTAATTTATTTCATTCAGCTGAGAATGAGCATAAATGTCAGGTAGGCTTAGGAGTTCAGCTAGGGAACATGACACTAAAACATCTTGTTGTGGGGAAAATTCCGAAATGACCGTTATGCCCTTTTGAGTCAATTTTTGGTAAAATAACTATTTTGACCCTGGTACAAAACTTGATGAATATGACTTTTCATTTCGAATTATAAAATGACCATTTTGCGCTTGATATGTGAAATTACTATTTTATCCCTGGTCTGAAAATGATTTTTTTACCCTTTGTCAAAAATCCACCATCGACAGGTACTTGTGAAGAATCAATCTTTTTGTAGTTGTTGGAGCTTACTCCTCCTTTGTTCTATTTTCCCTTTCCTCTGTAACTTGTTGTTGCTTCACTCTTGTACTCATTCTTCTTCACTGCTGAATTTTTGATTATAAAGTTAAATTTTGATTGAGAAGTACTTTCAGTTGACTTCTCGGAGTGCCATGACACCCTTTATTTATACACCTTCAAAGAAGCCCATAACTCTTGTGACTTCAATGTAGAGAAATCCTTTGTGTCCTCCAAAACCGCCTCAATGGTTCAACTTTTTCCAGCAAACAAATCAAAATCTTCTTACAATTTTTTTCCCATCTTCTCAACACACATCATCATTTGATTTACAAATTCAACAACCCTTGATGAAAACTCATTCAAACTTTCACTATCTTTCATTTTAAGATTCTCAAAATCTCTTCTATAAGAATGAAATTTTAATTCTCTTACCTTCTTGTTACCTCCATACTCTTGTTGTAGAATTCCCAAGCTTCTTTAGCTTTAGATGAATTAATTACTCTAGGTAGAATAGTGTCTCCAACTCCTTGTTGAATGTACATGGATGCTTTAGCATTCTTCTTCATATTCTCCTTAAGTAAATCCTTTCGGGGTTGTATTAAATTAGTTTTATTTTTAATTTCTTCATAACCATATTGAATAATCTCCCGCAGATCTTCAGATATGGATAAACTCTTCATCTTGATGGCCCAAAAATCATATATAGTTTTCTCCATGAAAAAGTGGTATTGATTAGGGCTGCACAACGGGTAGGGTGGGTAGGATATGGCATATTTCGCCACCCTACCCGCTGACTGGCGGGTAAGAAAATTTTTACCCGCCACCCTACCCGCCATTAAACGGGGAAAGATCCTACCCGACCCATTAATTGGCGGGTCGGGTAGGATAGGGGGACGGTATAACTGCTTTTTTTTTTTTTTTTTTTATTTTAAAGTTTTCTATGTACCGGACTTTCTGTTTATACAAAAAATGCTTCCCAAGAAACAAAAAAAAAAATCGAGAGAATGTTGTCCCAAGTGCGCAGATTCTAGTGTAGCTAAATACTTCTTACACTTGGTCAAATGATAGTTCAAATTTGATGTTCCATACTCCTTACCACCAGCCTTGTACTTACCACCTTCACAATGGTTACACTTCCCCCATTTAATACCATCATAATCAACACTCTTCGTGAAATGCTCCCATACCCAAGATGTAGTCTTCCGCTTCCTACTTTTTCTGACCTCGGGTTGAGAAGATGGTGGAGGTGGGGGTGGTGGAGATACAACAATACTGACCTTTCGTTGCACAGATTGAGATGCAGCTTGAGAGGGAATAGGAGGTCTCGTTGACATCTCTTCTGTAATCTCAACCATGTTTGCTCACACTAAGCCTGCACAAACTAAACCATGTTTAGTGACTTTTCCTGATGTGAAGATCAGTCTCAAAAGAAATAGAATGACATCAATATTACCTAGAAATTTTATCAAGAAAAACTAATATTTTTGAAGAACAAGCGGTGAGGAGTTCAGTTCTACTATATGCTAACTAAAAAAGCAAGTTTAGCAGACATTAAAAATCACAAAAGATTTCGTAAAATCAAGATAAATCTCTCTTTAGAATTGTTTAACTAATCAAATATACTACCAGATGACCATTACCTTACTTTTTACTCAAAATGGAAAGAAAAGATATCCCACAAAAGCCAGGACCAGGTAGAGGGAACGCTCTGAACCTGACATGTGTTAATTTCTTTATATCTACAAGTTCTAAGCCTTCCAACCCTTCCAATAAGAAGAGATCTTATTTTGGTAGCACTAGAAATGTTTTAAGAAACCTTAACAAAGCTAGTTATTAGTCATTTATCATTGTGTGATGGTCCTGGAAACACATAATGTGCAGGAAGAAAAATATTTATCCGCACCACAGGAAGTCATACTATTGGTTTATTTATTTACACAAACTTATATTCATGGAAACTCTGTGATTTTTAGGGTTGATTTTCTATCAACTTTAAGCTTCTTTTTGGTACGGGTTTAACTGAATTTGAAGTGGGTATTGCTGCCTTAAAGAAATTGAAGAGAAAATAATGAGACTTGAAGATGTTTTTAAATCCCTTGTAGGATTTTAGAAATTTTGATGTTCCCCCGGTACACGAGAATGGATTTTTTTAAAGAATTTAGAGCTTTTAGCAGACCTACTATATATTAGGCAGACCTTAAACTTACAAAAACTTAACACCAATGTCATTGCATCGCACATTAGAAACAGCATCTATACACAGCAAAAACATGGGCAGCATATACAAAAAGAACAAGTAAATGGACAGATATATGCAAATCCAACTACACCAGCAACCCCGGGATATACATATTAGAGACACAAGCAAACATACCAACTTTTGCTCAAGCTCCTAGCCGTAAACTCTTCCCAAGCTTACTGCCTCAACTCCGCTCAAAATCTGTGAAAAACAAAACCAAACAGGGTGAGTTACAACCCAATAGAGGTTGTAAGTGTAACAAAAATAATATACCAGAGGAAAGTGATCAATAAAGAATTTAAACTAAAGAGTTGAGCATGTCCAAAATCAGAAATACATAAAGCTTGAGAGTTCCACATTCATTCATAACATTGGAAAAGAAATACGAGTGAACATGCTCGATTATGACAAACACAAGGGAACTCCATGGCAAAAGCGAAACTCTGAGATCAAACATCGTCAACAAAAGCTTAAGCACTACTACAACAATATGGAAATTGGAAATTCATGCATCTAACTATAAAGAAATGGAACTCAACTGTCCAGAGAAAAACATGGTCATACAAAACTTAGGGCAAGAGATGGAACTAATGAAAAATGTACAAAATTTCATTTTGAACTAATGAGAATTGATTAGCTAAAGATGTCAACAACCATATAAAATACAATAGTTTCAAGTGTGACATAAAAATGGCAAAGCCTTGCATTTGTACAAATCTTAAAATTCAACCAAAACGGGTCAGTCCTAATTGTCGAGAGAATTTTCATTGAGCTAGCATGGCAAACACCTATAAGTTAAGTGAATCAAGGAACTATTAAACTAGTATTTGCACGAAATTTATCTCTTCATGTGAAAGAGCCTAGAAATAGAGACACAGACATAAGTAAAAGATGCAACATCATATAGTCTTCAGTTCGATTGCTACATTGATTTGGATCTCATACTACACTTCATTTTTTGAGTGGAAGTAAAGGAATGCTATTATTATTACAAGCAAAAGGACCAAACAGAAATGAAGCTTGGTGATAAATTGACTAAACTAGAATCACCCAGAGCTGGTTTATGTGCAAATTGACCAGAGTGAGACCACAATGAACAATCTTGTCCAAGTTTTTAGTCTGGTTGATACCCCAATTTACTAACAAGAAAGTAAAGTAGTGGCTATCTGTGATGGTATCAAAGAGCCATTAAATATTCTTGAATTACAAGGTACTTGGACAAAGTGAAGATCAACAATAATCTGACAGAGAAACACACTAATTTAAAGACCCGAAATAAGAGGTAGCAGGAACCAGTAAGCAAGAATCATATACATTAAACAATTACTAGTCCTGGTAAGCAGACACTCTAAGCAATTCATAAGAGAATCATGACAAGATAATAAACTCAGTGTTTTTGGTAACATTAGAAGATCACTAAATAACTTAAAATCAACTTTTAGTAAACCCCAAAAATCAATTTAGAATAACCTAGAAATTACTTCAAATAACCTCGCTATTAACTTTGAATCAGAAAGAAACCAACCTTTGATGAATTTGGAATTGTACTTCAACTCCAGATCGTATCCTGCAACATGCATGAAATAGTAAAAACCCTAAGATTTTTTCAATCAATTTAACGCAAAAAAATAAAATGAAACAAAATCAACTTTGCAGTTGGATCTTACCTTGAACCAACCGATTAAATGGTTTTAAACGAGACCCTGAAAGATGAACATGAGATCGAGAAGAGTAAGGTAAAGGAGAAATGGTTGAAGACTTGAAGGAGAAAACTGGGAAGAAAGGGGCTGGGATTTTTTGTGTTCGATCGGAGGAGAAAAGAGATAGGGAGAGGAAAAAGCAGTTTCTATTTTACCCCTGATGTGTTTTAAAATAACGAAAAAAACAGGCAGGAGGAAAAAACTATAGAAGGATTAACTTGTCTTTTTCATATTAGACAGGTAGGATAGGATAATTTCATGTTTTACCCGTCATCCTACCCATTTAACGGCGGGTAAAAAATCTCTAACCTTCACCCTACCCACCAAATAGTGGGTAGGATAGATACGGTTAAAAACCGGCGGGGTAGGGTAGGATTGGTGGGTATGTGCACCCCTAGTATTGATGGTTGTTATACGTGGAGATTTGAATTGCTACCACTTTCCATTGATTTGATTTCAGACTAATTGAAAAATTGGGTTTTTTATTTTATAGATCTAGAACTTAAAACTCTCTTTTGATGAAATTTTTGCTCACTAGGATCAAATATACTTGGTCTAAGCTCTTGATACCAATTGTTGGATATTGATTGAGTATTAATGATAGGTTGGCATGGATTTGTTTTAATGGAGTGAGAAACAACTTTTTTATTCGCACTCTCTATTGATTTCTATTTCTCTTATTAGAATAGATCAGATTGAATTACGTTCCTCACACTATTAGGTCCATATAAGACCTAATACGAAAGCTACATGTGGAACACTCTCCTACACATACTAATACTAACTAAGATAGAAAATACTTATACTAACTTACACTTTTTTTTTTTACATCATTTAGCATTACACTAACTTATTATATTTACAAATTCACCACCGCCATCAGTCCTGATTGTTTTGATAGTGCAGGACAATAAATTCTCTACATATGATTCGACGTTAATGAAAATAGCTTTGAAGTCAGACTTAGATGTGAGAGGGAAAACCCAACAAAACTTAGAAAAATCATCAATGATGTTCACATAAAATCTGAAACCAGTTACAGAAGTGACAGGAGTAGGATCCCAAAAATCCATATGAAGAAACTGTGAAGGTAAAGTAGACACATAGGTGGACATACTAAATGGTAATTTGTGACTCTTGCCTAGATGACAAGTACTAGTACATAGTAATGACTTTGACATAACACTATCAAACATTATTGACTTACATAATCTACTAAAAAAACTCAAAAGAAGGATGAGCCAATCTCCTATGCCACACTTCAGATAAAGCTTTAACATAAGATAGGGTCGAAACTGATGTAATTGTTGCAGCTGAATTGCTAGGAAAAGGATAAAGATTATTGTCTTTGGGTCCCTTGAAAATGATCATATCTGAATTGAGATCCTTAACACAGAAATGAGTTGAGGTAAAAGTTAGAGAACAGTTGTTGTCTTTAAAAAACTTATGGACATAAATCAATTTTTGAGAGGCTTTAGGTACATGTAGAACATTATGAAGATAAAATGTGTGATTTTCATGTGAAATAGAAGAAGAACCATGATTAAGAATAAACATACCTTCTCACCCAAAGAGTGGATATGTTATCGCAGTACCAACATAAGGAGTAGAAGTAGTTTCATCAATATTTGTAACCTCAACTATTAAGTGTTGATTGGCATCAAAATCCATATAACATGAATTTTCTTCAAAAATGTTAGCAGTAGCAAGCACCGCCTGAAGGTTTCTAGGTGGTTCTCTCTTTTTGATAAGAAAAGTTCATACGATTCCAACACTCATCTGCATGATGGCCAAATTTGTGACATATCTGACAAGGTGGTCGATCATTAGAAAAAAAGTGAGCAAGAGGTCTAGTAGATGTTAGTGATGGTAAAATGCATGAAGTATTGCCAGAACCTTTACTAGACTGTTGAAAATTAGTATAACCTATACCAGATAAATAATAGCCAGAGTATCCTCTGCGGCCTTGAAAATTATTAAAAAATCTCAACCAGAGTTAAAACTACCACCAAAACAACCTCCTCTAGAGTAATTAAAGTTTCTACCACCTTCTCTACCATGAGATCTGAAATTGTTCATCTGAGTAGCAAAGGTTCGATTATTAGATTGAATAAGAAGAGTTTGATTTTTCTATTTGAGCACAGTTTCTTCACTAATTAATAAATTATGTAACTAAATACTTGACACCAGAGGATTTCTTGTTCTCATAGATGTATCATACAAAATGTAATCAGAGTTTGACGCAGAAAGATTTACAACAAGTTCATTATCAGAAATTATTTCACCAGTAGAGGCTAACTGATCAGATAGATTTGATATTTCATTATTTAAATAAGGAATAGACTTATCTCCTTGTTCAACGGACAAAAATTTGGTACATAATTGAATTGAATGTGTGGAAGAAGATCGAGAAAATCTTTCATTAATACTTGACCAGAGATGATGAGAAGTAAAAGATCTAGTGAAGTAAGCTATTACCGATTCAAAAATTATTGATTGTATCCACATTATAATTATTGCGTCTTCATCAATCTAGTCAGTGTATAAAGGATTTTCAATTTCATTAAATTGATTTCGAACATTAGTGAATTGAACTGGATACAAGAACTTCATCCATTTGTACTTGCGAACAAAAGGAATCATCAAAGGTTTCGAGATGAGAAAATTGTCTTCTGTTAATTTGATTGAAACAAAATTTGATAGGCAATGAAGAGGAATCTTAGAAATAAAGTTTGAGGTTGGATTCTATATTGCAGAAGATTGAGATGTAAAGTCTTGAATCAATTAAAGAGAAAAAGGATAAGGGTATAAGGATTATAGTGCTCGGAAGACATAGAAGATTGGTTCAGGCAAGATAAACTGATTTTCATTAAGAAAGAAGATAAGCACATTTTATGCTCTGTCGAGTTTACACAAATAAGAGAAAGGTAAAGAAATTGTCATTACAGTGTGACCAACGCGTGGTTGGTAACAGTTATAACTGACAACGACTTCTAACAACTCAAACAAACAAGGGAAAGTTTGGTTACTATCCTCCATCCACTTTCCTTCCAATATTAGTTTCTCATTAGCATCGAAATTTAGTCCAACCCATGCTTCCGACCGTCGATAACATCATTAGAAAATTTCCCAGTCATGTCAGTAAAAGCAAAAAGCTTCTTTTTCCAAATAACAATGTTGTCATTGAGACATTGACAAATAATTGAGTTTTCTTGTTTCAGATATATAAGTATGCCCCCCACCTATTAAGTAGCGAGTATCATCATTATTTTTTCACCATGGATCGATGTTAACTCTCATTATATATGGATTTATTCAGTGGTTCCAATTTGGGGTTTACCGCAAATTTCAAAAATCTCATTTAAACTGAAGTAAACCTAGTGACCTTTATCCATATATTTTATTTAATGACCAAAATACCATTTGACTATTAATGAAGCATTCAGAAATAAAAATGTTACACTCATGCACCGAAAAAATAAATAAAACAAATTGTTGATGATTAATTTGATTGCTACTATAACTAAAAATAAACAAGGTTAAAAAAAAATAGGTTCAAGGCTATTGTATATTGTAGGATCAGAATATCGCGACAACGATACTTCGCGAGATTAATAAATAACGACATTGCGAGGGAATCGCAGGGAAGTAAAATAAATGACGCAATGAATGACGACAGCCAAAACACGAGGAAGATATGAAAACTCAGCAAAATTTAGAGATGTCGCGAGATTGTATATTTGTACACTCGCGATATCTCGCAAGCCATTCCCGAAAATAAAGGACAACTTAGCTGTCATCCACTGTGTACTACCCTATATAAAGGGTCGAGTCAGTCTGTCGTAGAGGAGGTTCTTTTGAATTGTTAAGCAAGTCTTGAGGAGAGAGAAAGTTTTAGAGTGATTGTAATTCTTCAACTCATTTCTATTTCTTATTGTAAAGATTCAAGTATTCAATCAATAGAAATCATAATCATTCATCTTAAAAATGACTTAATTGTGTAAAATC
The DNA here is from genome assembly GCA_023531295.1 of Papaver armeniacum. NCBI lineage: Eukaryota > Viridiplantae > Streptophyta > Magnoliopsida > Ranunculales > Papaveraceae > Papaver > Papaver armeniacum. The sequence goes on from JAJJWW010017618.1 coordinate 67,598, forward strand.
TAGTGAGGGGTGTAGTGTAGGATTTCCTGCAACTACATATTGGCGCTAGAAACAGGGAGAGATTGAAGATAAGAGATTGGATATTGTCATGAAAGCGGTAAAAATCAAGAGTATGATGGATAAATTGAAGAAAATTAGAATCAGAGAGGGTAATGAAGAATTGGAATGTAATATGATTTCAAAATCAATGGTTAATAAATTTCATGAAAGTATCAAAGGAAGAATACATAAAAGAGATTTTGAAGGAAAGAAAATTATAACAGCAGAAAGAGAAGGTGTTACCCTTTGAAAGAGTGGGAAAAACAGAGAATTATATTCACAAAGAACGAGAGATGTCAGGAGAGAATTTAAATCACACATCTCCACTAGTGATTACGATAAGTGCCAGCAAAGAAGAAGGAAAATTAACAAAAACAATGGAAGAATGGGCAATAAATAGAACTTTAGTGGATACAGGGAGTTCAGTGAATATAATGTTTTATCATGCATATAAAAAATTGGGATACAAAGATGAAGAAATGACTTCGGCAACATGTCATATCTATGGTTTTGGCAAATCAATAACAAAACCTAAAGGAGAAATAAAGATACGAATTTTGTTGGGAGAAATTGAAACAAATGTGACGTTATGTGTGGTAGATATGGAATCACCGTATAACATACTGTTGGGAAGGCCATGGATACACGCAATAAAAGCTGTAGCATCAACATTTCATCAATGTATCAGATTTCCCATGCCGAGTGGAATTGGCGAAATTAGAGGAGATATCGATAAAGGAAGAGTGTATCATCAAATCGAAGTAAAACATTATGAAGAACAGGTGAAGAGGCGAAAAGATCGCAAGAAGATGGCAAAAGCAGCAAAAAAGGAAGAAGAATTTAGAACATATATGATAAGAGCGGAAGAAGGAAAAGGAATATGTGGTGAAGAGAGTGATCTCGCAAAGGAAATAAGAGGGCCAACGCCCATGGGAGAAACGAAGGCTAGCTACGTTGCGGCAGAACCAACAAAGGAAGTGAATATTGGAACTGAAGAAGAACCCAAGATGTTAAAAATTGGAACTAAAATGGAAGCAGATGAAGAAAGAAAGATCGTGGATTTGTTGCGAGATTATAAAGATATCTTCGCATGGGATATGGATGAGATGCCTGGAATAGATCCATCTGTAGCGTGTCATAAATTAGAAATTGATAAAAATGCTAGACCATTCAAACAAAGAATTAGAAAGATCGCGACAAAGATATCATCCTCAAATAGAAGAAGAGTTGCGAGAAGATGCTTGATGCTGGCATTATTAGGCAAGCAAAATACCCCGAATGGATAGCGAATATGGTCGTAGTTCCGAAGAAGAAAAAAGAATAAGAATTTGCATAGATTTCACCGATTTAAACAAAGCTTGTCCAAAAGATAGTTTTCCCTTACCAGATATTCCGCAGATGGTTGAATCAGCAGCAGGAAATGAAAGGATATCTTCCCTGGATGGATATAAGGGATACAATCAAATCCCTCTCGCCGAAAAAGACCAAGAACATATCGCCTTTTCGCCCTAAGAGGATTATCTTGTTACACAAAAATGCCATTCGGATTGCGAAATGCCGGTGCGACGTATCAAAGGATGGTGGAGAAAGTGTTCGAACAATGGATACATAAAACACTAGAGGTATACGTGGATGACATGTTAATAAAAAGCAAAAAGGCAAAAGATCATGTGCGAGATTTGAAGGAAATTTTCGAACAAATGAGACATTTCAACATCAAAGTAAATCAGGAAAAATGTACTTTTGGGGTGGCATCTCGGAAAGTTCTTAGGATACATTGTATCAAAAGAAGGAATACAAGTTGATCCGGAGAAGGTACAAGCAATTCGCGACATGCCGACACCAGCAACAGTGAAGGATATGCAAAAGTTAAATGGATTATTAGCTTCGCTAGGAAGATTCATCGCGAGATCATCTGATAAGTGCAAACATTTTTTCAACATACTTAAAAAGGGAACGAAATTTAGGTGGACGGATGAATGTGAAAAAGCATTGCAAGGGATAAAAGAACATTTAATGGATATTTCAATATTACAAAAAGCAGAAGAAGGGGAGGAGTTACTAATTTACCTTGCGACAACCTCGCATGCACTAAGTGCAGTATTATTGCGAATGGACGCAGGGGTGGAAAAACCAATCTATTACATCAGTAAAACATTCAATGCTGCAAAGAAAAATTATTCAAAAATTGAAAAATTAATCTTGGCATTAGTTTACGCAACATTTAAACTTCGCATCTATTTTGAAGCACACACGGTAAAGGTAATGACGAAAGTACCAATTGAGTCAGTGATGATAAATTCAAAAAGATAAGGAAGGGTTGAAAGGTGGAATGCTCAAGTAAGTCATTGTAAACTCAAATATGAAGTGTTATCCTCACCAAAATCGCAAGTCGTAGCGGATTTTTTTAGCAGAATTTCCATTGGAAGAAGATGAGGCAGTGGAAGAGATGATGGATATAGAAGAAGAACATGGAAATCCAAGGGATTTATTAACAGAGCCAAATAGATGGGAAATATTGGTAGATGGATCATCAAATGGAGAAGGTAATGGAATTGGGATCATTATAATTTCGCCAGAAGGTTCAGATTGGAGTTTGCATCTACTAACAATGAAACAGAGTATGAAGCTATAATACATGCTTTGCGATTTGCAATAGAAATGAAATTGGAGAATGTAAGAATTACCAGTGATTCTCAGTTAGCTATTCGCCAGATAAAAGAAGAGTATACTACAAATGAAGCATCCTTGAAAAAGTACAAAAAGTCAAGTTGACGAATTGTCATCGAAGATACCAAAAATAAAATGGAGACACATATCAAGAAAAGACAATAGACTCGCAAATGCTTTTGCTTTTATATCTAGTATGATGACAGATCCATCTGCGAGATGTATAAAAATACAGACACTTCAATCACCATCAATCAACAAAGAGGAAGAGGAAGAAGGAGAAGTAATGCTCATAGAAGAGGAAGCACAAAGATCCCATTGCGAGGATTGGAGGACAGAACTTTATGCTTATCTAATGAAAGGAGAAACACCAAGAAATAGGTTAGAAATGCATAAATTAAAAAGCCGTGCAACAAATTATGAATTAAGAGACGGAGTGTTGTACCGAAGATCCTTTAATGGACCCTCGCTCAGATGTTTAACACAAAAGGAAGGAGAAGCAGTGTTAAAAATGCTACACAGTGGGGATGCTGGCAATCATAGTGGCGGAAGATCTTTAGCACATAAGGCGAAAATGCAAGGCTATTATTGGCCATATATGCATGAAGATGCGAGGCAAATATCAAGACGTTGCGAAGATTGTCAAAGGCATGGAAAGAAAATACATGCACCAGGTGCACCGTTAACTTCTTCAACAAGTGTATGGCCTTTTGGAAAGTGGGGATTAGACATTGTAGGACCATTTCTACCAGGTACAGGGCAAAGGAGATATTTGATTGTCGCAATGACATTATTTCACAAAGTGGGGCGTAGTAAAAGCGGTACAACACATTCGCGACAAAGATATTTTTACTTTCATATTCGAAAATATAATATGTAGATTTGGAATTCCAGCGCAGTTGGTATCTGACAATGGGAAACAGTTTGAGGGACAAAATATAGAATTATTACTTAATGCATTTCAAATAAAATGTGGAAAATCAACTCCTTTATACCCGCAAGCCAATGGACAGGCAGAAGCAACAAATAAAACAATCGCTGATATATTGAAGAAAAAACTAGAAGGGCATAATAAGGCATGGTGTGAGCAAGTGCATAATGACGTATGGGCTTATAATACAACAAGGAGAGAAGCTACGGGGATGTCACCGTTTTGTCTAACCTATGGTGTTGAAGCTGTACTTCCGACAGAGGTTATTATTCCAACAACAAAAAGAGAAGCTTGGGAGAAAAATCTTAGCGCGGGTAACATTTTAGTGAAATTAGATGAGTTAGAAGAAAATAGAGAAAGAGCATTACAACATATGGAGAATTATCAGCGAAGATTGGCCAGAGAATATAACAAACGCGTCAAAACACGCGAGTTTCAACCAGGTGATATGGTGTTGCGAGAAACACCAATATATCAGCGAGAAAGTGGTGGCAAGTTAGCGAAAAAGTGGGATGGACCTTATATCATTAAGGAGATAGTTGGAACAGGGGCATATAGATTAATGGATCCAGAAGGCAAAGATGTGGGCCAGAGATTGGGTAGACCATGGAATAGATTATATCTCAAGAAATATTACCCATAGAAGATGGAAAAGAAAGAATAAATTCTGAAGTGTTAAATGAATGAAATGATATGAAATGTTCCCGCGACAAAGAGATTGCGAAATCAAGAAAGAATGTGCGAATATCTCGCAAATGAATTGACAAATATTTATCAAAAATGAATGATTGAACGAATTGACAAAAATGAATGAGTGAGGGAATGGGACAAACCTTTATGGCGTACACCCTAGTTCGCGAATGATATTTCGCAAGAGGCAAATGTAAGACCTAAAGTGCGTCATATAAGGGGGTATCTCTTGACATGGCTTAGTGAAAAGGTTACACCGCTCCTGGAACCTGAGTCATGGAGATTTGGGGCCCATGAAAGCCTATCCGGGAGAGATACCTTGGATTTCCAACTATATATATAAGGTTATACCACGGTTGGACGCCCGAGGTCTCTTCCAAGGAGTCAGTGTATGCTCAAGGCGCCTGGGTACACGGTTGAGCCAAGAGTGCCTGGGGCATTTGAAGTGTCTCGGCCATTCTTGGCAAGTCTTGGCATATGTTGCACTCGGCCCGAAGAAAACTCCACTTAGGGTGCAGTCTCGTAACCATAAACCCTATAGGTATAAGGGATAAGAGGCTGCGAAAACAACCGGTTGTTGTTAAGACCGGATGGGAGGAGCTAGTCTTGTATGGCCGATGTACGCCTCCTTGAAGGGGCAACCAGGGGAGATGATAAGGCGGCACCCTCCATTAGGGAGCTGATAAGTGTCACAAGACGGCAATGTCATGGGGCTTTATATTCGCAAGAGCATTTAGGCCTGTCATATTGTCGCAAATAAAATATCTGCACAGAGGCAAAAATATTAAAGAAATGATAAGACAAGATTAATGGGTCATTACATGAAAGTGTAAAGACGTCCTGCGATCTTGTCGCAAGACGTCAATGCCATGGGATTTTACGTTCGCAAGAATATTTAAACCTGTCGTATTGATGCAAAATGAGGGGTGGAAAAATAAGACCTTTAACTAGGAAGGCAAAATAAGACCACACAAAAACAATGATAAGGCAAGATCAATGGGTAAATACATGAAAATGTAAAGACATCCTGCGATCTTGTCGCAACAGTGAATTTCAGCATAAATGAAGATAATGGAATAGCAATCATTAAATACCAAAAATTATATTTGTTGAAAGAAAGAAGAATAACGCAAACGAGTACATACGTCAAAAAAGATGATTGAAGTACATAAAGGAGCAAAAGTATGAGAACAAAGATTACAAGAGAAAATCATTTCTCTAATAGTAACTTTTTCACTAGAAGGAGATGTTGGGTTTTTTTCAGCGACTTCATCTATGTTTTCGCTAGCTAATATATCTCCAGCAGATCCTTCTTCATTAACAGTTTTATTCGCGGCATCATCATTGATAGTTTTATTAGGAGAGATGGTTTCTTCATTTCCGAGTTCTTCGCCACTAATATAATCAAGATCGCTATCAGGAGAATCAGGAACTTCATCATCACTTACTTCCAGAGGTTCAACAGACACAGGATCAAGATATTTAGATAGTAAAATATTATTCACAACAACTTCGGCTCTAAGATGAAATTGGCGAAGAAGTGCTTTCTGCTGATTTTTACTCTCTATATCTTTACAGTCACGCATATAGTCGAATTTTCTTTCTGCCCTATCGCGATAACGGGCAAGAGAAGCAGTGAGTATTCCATTCTCTTTGCAAATTCTTGAATAATCAGATTTCAAAGCAGTAATGGAGGAGTGAAGTTTTTTCTCAGAATCTGCAAAACAAAAAATAAAAGAATTATATAAACAAAAAATATGAAGACTTGATAAAGAAAGAATAGATGAGGCAGTCAACTTCTATGACTACCTTCCTTCTCGCGAGGTAAGATGTTGGATTAGAGTTTGAACAACTATTCTCCAAATGATCCATGGCATTGTCAAAATTATCTCCAATTAAACCTTTCGACGTGATCGCCAACTTTTTCATTGGAAATCAGTAAAGCATTTTCTTTTGTAAGGGAAGAGTTGGACTTTTCTAATTTGGAACATTGATCCTTGAATTGGTTTGCTTTTACACTTAAGGTTATTCTACCCTGAATCGGTTTATCCTTCTCAAAGAACTTCTTCAAGTTGGTTTCTCGTGAACAAAGAGATTGTTCTTGCTCTTTACATAATTTTTGACAAACATCATATTGTTGCGAGTAAATCGCCACCTTGTTTAATAGAGTTCGCTTCTCTTGAGAAAGAGTTCCATTCTCATCTGATAAAGTTTCCAACTCCAAATTAGCTTTGGTCAAAGAATAAGAGAAGCGAGATAAGTCATTACTTAATGAGTCTTGTTTCTGAGCTAAATCAGCATTTTCTTTAGAAAGATTATTTATATGATCAACAGAATATGTATGAAGATTATCTAATTGGTTATATTGCTCCATCCAAGCATCTCTATCAACTCGAAGTTCTTCAGCAGTAGATTCCAACTGATATATCTCCATTTTTCGTTTCTGGTTTAAAGCTTGAAGGGCGAACAAGGACTTGAGTCTTAAAAAAAAAAAAAAAAAAAAAATACAGAGGCAAGAGTATACCTTTCAGTTCTTCATTCTTCTTGCGAAGGTTATCGCGATCCAGTGAAACATTTTGAAGTTTTTGATTCTCAAGATGGAGAGTATTACAATTTGCAGTCATAGCTTGGAGATCATTCTTCAAAGTGGTAATTTATTGCTCCAAGGATGTTTGCGAAACTCTGTCAGGACCAAGGTGTTTGCTCAAAATCTCGCAAATATCAGACTTGGTAGGATCGACAGAAGTCTTCTTAGCATCGTTCACAATATCTGATAGGACTTTGAAAGCCACATCTATTCCTTCTAAATTTTCCTTAGTAAGAGGGATTTGCTCAGAGAAGGAAGTAACATTGATAGAAGAAGGAAGAGATGAATCATCTTTTGTTAAAGGAACATCACGAGAAGAAGAAATCTCGGGAGGGTTAATTATTGGAGGAATGGTAGAGGCATTAACAATGGAAGAAGAAATGGGCTCATTCGCAATGGGACTGTTATGAGGGAGTTGATCTATGAGAAGTTCAGGCATAGAAATGTTATCTTTGGGAGAAGTAGTAGAGATTTCTTGCGAGGATATCGCAGTAGGAGTTGTAAGTTTGAATGTAGGAAAAGTGGGAAGGCGCAACGGGTTTAGAATGGCGAGGCTTGGGGGACTTATCAAAGCATTTTGGTCATCCTGCGAATCACAAGCTAAATAAGAAACAAAGGCAACAATATAGTTATTAAGAGAATAAATGTTTCTTAAATACCTTGTTACTCATGGCTTTCTTTTTGGAGCAGTGGGTTTCGATTGCGAGCCTAGGGAGGCATTGGGATTCACAATGGTGAACTTGGTGCTAGATTTGTTTTTGCTAAAAATGGCAGAAGAATCGTTAAAAGAAGAACAGTATCAAGATAAAACAACTTCAATAAGAGAGATCAATCATAAAATGATCAAATTCAGCAAAATTAACAAACCTTGATGCCATAGAAACAGTAGCAGAAAAATAATAGCAGGAAGACGATGAAGAAGACGATGAAGAAAAGCACAGAGAAAAGTTGCAGACGATGAAGAAGACGAAGTAAAAGAAAAGAAATGTTATCACAAGGAATCCTCCTTTAAATAGACAAGAAAAGAGTAACCGGATAACATTAAATGTGACGGTAAAAAGAGAAATTTTAGATACGTGTAAACAGTCATTCCTGAATTTACGGAATCTTGTCGACAGAAAATTGATGGAAAATCAACGATTGCGAAATTTCAAAATATTGATTCTCATGACATTCTCTCCTTCGCAGAGAAGACATGAGAAGAGGCAAGATGTAGGATCAGAATATCGCGACAACGATACTTCGCGAGATTAATAAATAACGACATTGCGAGGGAGTCGCAGGGAAGTAAAATAAATGACGCAATGAATGACGACAGCCAGAACACGAGGAAGATATGAAGACTCAGCGAAATTTAGAGATGTCGCGAGATTGTATATTTGTACACTCGCGATATCTCGCAAGCCATTCCCGAAAATAAAGGACAGCTTAGCTGTCATCCACTGTGTACTACCCTATATAAAGGGTCGATTCAGTCTGTTGTAGGGGGGGTTCTTTTGAATTGTTAAGCAAGTCTTGAGGAGAGAGAAAGTTTTAGAGTGATTGTAATTCTTCAACTCATTTCTATTTCTTATTGTAAAGATTCAAGTATTCAATCAATAGAAATCATAATCATTCATCTTAAAAATGACTTAATTGTGTAAAATCTAGTGAGGGGTGTAGTGTAGGATTTCCTGCAACTACATATATAATTTTAAACAACCAGTTAATCACTCATACTCGGATAATATAATGTTTTGAACCATTTAATCATTCATAACAAATGAAGACTGTCCTCAATAACATGAACAATCAAAGATTGTCCTTAATGGTAAAACATATAACCATAAAAATGTTATTTATGACTAGAACTAATTACCCAAATCATCAAAACATAACAATTATGGATTATATTCTAGATTATCTTGCACGTATTCAAATAAGCCAAATTTTATTCAAAGTACTTTTTTTAAAGCATAGCTTACTTGGAGAACTTATTAAAGGATAAAAGAAAAACGGAAAGTGGAGGGGACATAAAGCCAGAACCTACTAAAAAACAGAAGCATAAAAGGAAGAAAAAAAATGAAAGAAAAGGGATTAGAAAAGCAAAATAATACATTTACAAGAACATCCAAAGCATTTCATCTGAAAATTATTTTCACGAGGTTTCAAGTAAATTCCCGATTTTGGTTCAAAACAAGGAATTTACTTGAACTACGCAAAACATGTTGAAAACCATTTGAGGGAACTTAATGCCACTATATCTGAGTATCTTCAAACACCATGTTCTCTCATACTAGAGATGGTGAAAATATTGGATAATCATCATTCGTTATTATTTGTACATTGCTAGCCTATTAAATCTATTAGTATTAACATTAGCAATCATGAATAACTTATAAGATGAGACGATTCTTGTTTCTTGCCTTTTGTAAATAGATCTCACCTTCATCATCGAAAGATCACCCATTCTCGACTTTAAATCATTTGTAATGACCCGACCCTCCGAGGGTACAACACCACCTAGCAAATATGGTGTTTTCAATGGGTACCGCTGTGGTCATTCATCAGCAGCTCACCCATCCTTGGATTGCTCCTGGGCCACACTTAACTGAAAATACCTAGGTGTTTGTTTATGGTATATAATTATTGAATATTGTGCACCCCTTTAGATTGTAGCCTTCCCGATTCCGAAATATATAATATCAGATCTTCGATATTCTCTGCCACTCATGAGACTAGAACCCATCCAACTACTCTCTCACCCCTCGACTGATGACTCGCCATCGACTCCAATAATGACCCAACCATCCGCCAACACTATCTCCAGTTAGCGAGTATTGGTCTCACGGGAGACACTACGATTATCCAGCTGCAACTTTCCGGCAAGCCACCCATCTCAAGATTGATCCCGGCCCAATACGTTTAACTGCAAAGTATTTTTCAACTTTGAAGCCAATCGTGTTGATAAGGGCCTTGGTGTTTGTTTAAAATATATCATTACTTGTATTCCATTCAACCTACTACTGCCAAATATTGAGTGTTACAATCTTACCGCCCATTGTATCGTCCATTTTTTCGCAATATACAAGTTTAGATTTCCGATGTTTCGTGCCCACTTATGAGACCAGTACCTAACCTAACTTTCCAATATACTCTCTCACCCTCGAGAGGTGAACTATCCCAACTCTGATATTATTTGTAATGACCAGACTCTTGGTCGATATTGTCTCATTTAGCCACTGTGGTAATTTAACAGTGTGAAATTTTCAATGGGAATTACTACTCTCATCCAACAACGGCATTGCGGGAGGTCATCCATCATTGGATTGCTCCGCGTAACACACTTAACTGCAGAGTTCTTTTTCAACTGTGAAGGCAATCATGTAGAAATGACTTCAGAGTTAAAAGAACTTTGCAATTTAGTGTGCTCAAGACAGTAACAATCCATTGAAGTGTAACCTCTGAGAAGATTTTGTTGGATGACCGCTGTTAGAGCACTGCTCGGTCGAACTCGCATGCGTTGCTATCTCAAGCATGTTTGTCAATGTTAGTGATCAAAACTATAAGTCTAGATTTCTAGTCTACTATAGCTAAGTCTCGGACTAGGATAAAAAGTATAGTTGAGCTCAAGAACTCCATGGCGATCATCATACAAGACAAAGAACTACTCAAGGAGCTGGTGGAACTTCATCGACAAAAAGGTATGTGGAGACTTGAACTTATCTATCACTCAAAAGTCTATCTACTTTATCTCCTATCTTGAGACAAAAGTTATTTTGCTATATAGACTTTGATTATACACATTTGCTATTTCGAGCCGAGTTTATCTCGCTTATCTATTTCTCGAAATATGTGTTGGTAAGCTTTCGCTTTAGCCAAGTTCATCTTTACCTAGTGACGAAAGTCATGTTATGTTTCAATCACTTGAAAATGGCTTTGACGAAAAATGGTTTGTGAATAACAACTATATAACGTCCTCTAAGAATGTTTCAATGATTGAAATGGGAGTTTAGATTATATAACCATTGTTGGATATAAGCATTGTGTGGTAACACATACATGTATAAGTTCTTATTCCTTGAACCAAAGTCCTGTGTACTTTCTTTGCTCAGAGTCCAGGAGCAGAGTCCGCGAACCCGGTCCTCGCGTCTTGGAGGTTCTCTTCCCGAGAAAATCTGTTGGAATTTGTAAACTATTTACAAACTTATTCCAGGTACTTAAGTCCGCGTACTTAGGTTGGTTATATTCTAAAAACGATTATTCGTGAACTTATACTTATATTAACTAAGGAATGCAAGTTTGCAAACCGTGGCTATAAAGTTCATGAATCGATTCGAGTGAATCAAATCGCTTTTGCTTCGATTGTGTCTTGTATACTTTTATAAGATCTAAGCAATTGAACAACTCTCTAACTAGTTCATTTGAGTCATTTGAACTAGTTATGGTAAAGAAGGATATGGTTAATATGAAAGTGCTCATATGGCTAACCATTTGGTTAACTACTGTTGAACCAACAAATGTACATGTTTGGGTACGGTTACACAAACCTAAAACGTGCATTTCATTTGTGTGTAACAAGCTAAATTTTCGATCTAACAGTTGAAAGATATTAGCTTGAATCTAATCAGGTTTTCATCTAACGGTGAATATTGAATGCTTTGTTACTAAGCTAACATTGATTGCAAACCCTGATTTGAAAGATTATATAAAGGAGAACTGCGAAATGGGAAACCTAATCCCCACACCTCTGTGTGATACTAGTTGCATAAGCTAGAGTCGATTCTCCTTTAACCTTAGGTTTCTACCGAGACCCCGCAGTTAACGACTTGAAGACTTCATTGGGATTGTGAAGCCGCACCGATACTACTTTCTTGTAGTTGTGTGATCCGATCTTGCCGTTTCTATCGTATTGAGTACAATCATAACGATTGGCTTGAGATTGATATCTCCGATAGGCAAGATATAAAAGTAATCACAAACATATTCGTCCCATCGTTTGTGATTGCACAATATCTTCTTTCGCCGCGTCGATTAAGATTATTATGAGGTGATTGATAATACTAGGATGTTCTTCGAGAATATAAGTCCGGGTTATCAATTGGTTCCTGTTCACCTTGATTTATCAAAAGACGGAACAAAACTCGTAGGTATTTTTGTGGGAGACAGATTTATCTATTATCGTAGACTTTTCCGTGTGATCTGATTTGTTTATTAAAGTCTTCGACTTTGGGTCGTAGCAACTCTTAGTTGTGGGTGAGATCAGCTAAGGGTATAAAGTGCGTAGTATCCTGCTAGGATCAGAGACGTAAGGACTGCAACTGTACGTTGGATCAGTGTAAGATTGATTTGGGTTCAACAACAGTCCAGACCGAAGTTAATTTGTAGTAGGATAGTGTATGTAGCGGCTTAATATAGTGTGTGTTCAATCTGGACTAGGTCCCGAGGTTTTTCTGCATTTGCAGTTTCCTCGTTAACAAAATTCTGGTGTCTATGTTATTTATTTTCCGCATTATATTTAATTATATAATTGAAATATCACAGGTTGTGTGTTAGATCAATCAATTAGAATATCCAACCTTTGGTTGTTGATTTACATTGATTGACACTTGGATATTGGTCTTTGGTACCATCCAAGTTATCTCTCTTGTATTTAATTAGACTCGCTGATTTCTATTTGCTTGAGTAAGAATTAAATCGAGGGATCGAGAGATAATAACTCTTTGATATACTTTTAATTAGATTGAGTCTAGTTGATTATCTTAAAATTATATTGGAGTTAGTCCATACAGATTGCTAAGCGAAATATTGGGTGTGGTTGTTATACCCCCACTTTTTCAATTGGTATCAGAGCAGGCAAACACGTTTAAAGACGTTACAAGTCTATGTTTGTGGCAATCTGAGTCTGAGGACAGAATCTCTTCTCTGGCATATACGCATACCAAGATGTCTTCTAAAGCTTTTAACTATGCCAAATGTCTTGGGAAAACCTCAAAGGATTACTCCTTAGCTGATTCTTCCGAATTCCGAGGTAGGAAGGTTGTTCCAAATGTTGACATCTCTCCCTCCAATGAGACATTTGACATTATGGCAAAAGCTGAAATGGAGCTCACCAGAATCCAAAAACTTCTACCGAGGCTATTGATTTTAAGGATCATGCTCAGCTTATTGTTGAATTTGGAAAGTCTCTTGATCGAGAACGTGAACTCTATAACATCATTGAGTCATTCTCTAACAATATTGAAAAACTTCTCCAAGAAACTACTCTACAGCGTGAAAAGATTAGTGTTCTTGAGGATATTGTCAATTAAGACTCAATTAGAGAAAAACGTTTGATCGAGACGCATTCATCAGATCCATACAGACTTCGTGTCGAAAAAGAGAAACTTGGTGTATCTCTTATTCTAGCCCATGAACAGTGCAGATCCTTGGAAAAGGAAAAATCTGTCTTAAGGAGAAATTCTTCTGACCAACTAATTATCATGAATTACAACATATGAAGAGATGTCCTCCAAAAGAAGGTTGTGTCAAGAAAGGTTTACATGACTTACAATCTTCTCATATGGCTATGAAAGCTAAAACAGGTGCCAATTATTGCTTCTCCTCCACGAACCTGTACATTCTGTGGGAAAAAGAATCACTATGATATTCATTGTTTTGCCAGGAGGAAACAAATCTTGAATATTCATAATTTGCTTCTTTCTACTATCAATGGAGTGAATAGTCTGTCGACTTCTGCAGTGAATCTCATGCCCATAGAAAATCAGAAACCTTGTAAAAATGATCTCTTTTCTAGAAATCATCACAGGGTACAAGTTCATCCCAATGGTATAAATTCTTGTGCCACTAATGAACACATTCCCCGTGTTTATAAGAATGAATCTGGTAAATCTAAGTCTAGAAAACGTGTTCCTCTCTATCCTGATCCTCTTGAACCAATCTCAAGAGGTCCTAGATTTAGTCCTCAGAGAAAACCTTCTGACGGATATGTTAAACAAGCTACGTCTTACTCTTCTGGGATGAAGGTCAACCGAAGAAAGGCAAAGAACACAAAGATCAAACTATCAGATGAAATGTACAACTCCTTTCTCAATGATCATAGTGGGATTAGTTCTCACTCTACCACTCGATTCCTGGTATTCTTTTCCTTGTTTCTAACTTGAGAGATGCAAGGAAAATAATTGAGAAATACTCAAGTATGTTGTATATTATTTTTTCATAGGGTTTCCATAACTCGAGAATCAAAGGTATTTCGTGGGAGACATTTATCTATTACCATAGACATGTTCTCATGAAGATTTTATTTACACAAATAAATCTTCTAATAAGAATTTTTTCTTACGAATAACTAGATTTGTTTATTAAAATCTTCGATCTTTGGGTTTATTTTTTAAATTCGTACCCGATTTGTTATGGGATAACTCTCCCATACCCATAAAGTAGACGATATGCTTGTATTGATAAAAGAAGGGAATCTCATTGTATGTCATTGTGCAAATATTATGGAAAATAGAATGAATCTTGTTTATTATGATATTGATCTTACTGATCTTATGTATATATAGGAGTTCTCCGCATTGATCATAGGTTTTCTTATGGTTAATTTAATTGGTATTTTTAGTTCAAATTCATATTCGTATGCCATTTTTTTATGTCAGTGTAAGATTGATTTGGGGTTCAATGGGACACCTAGGAGTTATCTGTATCATCAAGTTATTTTGTAGATTGCATCTAAATAGGGATAGTATGTAAATTTTCATTAGGATACAATTTTGTTGACAAGGGGAGAATTAATGTGTTCAATACATATGGTTTTCGGACTAGGTCCCATATCAGTTTGGTTTTTTTTCGGTCCACAAACGTTCTACGTATTTTTTATTCCCCCTTTGCAGTTCATCTCAAGGGTTTCCATAACTCGTAGGTATTAACAGTGGGAGACAGATTTATCTATTACCATATTTGTTCTATATAGTGTGATCGATTCTGCCCTATAAGAATATGTGTTGGATTTGTTTATTAAAATCTTCGACTTTGGGTCGTAGCAACTCTTAGTTGTGGGTGAGATCAATCTTGCGGAGGTTTCTAAGGGAATCAAGTGCGTAGTATTTCGTACATTGGATCAGTGTAAGATTGATTTGGGTTCAACTACGATCCGGCCGAAGTTATTTTGTAGTAGGATAGTGTATGTAGCGGCTTAATACGGTGTGTGTTCAATCTGGACTATCATTTGCGGTTTCCTCGTTAACAAAATTACGTGTAATGACGTGTTATTTCTTTTCCGCATTATATTTTGTTATATAATTGAAATATCACAGGTTGTGCGTTAGATCAATCAATTAGAATATCCAACCTTTGGTTGTTGATTTACATTGATTGACACTTGGATATTGGTCTTTGGTACCATCCAAGTTATCTCTCTTGTATTTAATTAGACTCGCTGATTTCTATTTGCTTGAGTAAGAATTAAATCGAGGGATCGAGAGATAATAACACTTTGATATACTTTTAATTAGATTGAGTCTAGTTGATTATCTTAAAATTATATTGGAGTTAGTCCATACAGATTGCTAAGCGAAATATTGGGTTGGTTGTTGTACCCTCACTTTTTCAACCGCAACGATGCCCGTTATTAACTCAAAATTGCTAGATGACCATAATGAATACATTGAGACAATATCGGCGGTGGACCAGATCATTACAAATAGTATCACATGATATTCGACTGTAATTGACGGAATAGAATATACGTCATGATAATAACCCAAAGTTACACCGAGATATTTACAACACAATTGGCTGCATAGTTGAAAACAACCTACAGTACTTAAACGTAGTTGGACAGGAACAATCAATTGAAGGATGATCTCTAGGAAAGCTATTGGTGAATGACCACAATGATGCCCGTTAAAAATTCCACATTACCAGATTACCATAGTGGCTAAATGGGAACAATATTAATAGAAAAATTAATATTTCTAGTTATAATTACATCAGTGTATCAAATTTATAAAATTGTACCCAATGTTACTGTCATAATGAAAAGGCATTTAGCCGAAAAAAAATTCTTACTAGGGATTCAACTCTTCTGTTATATTTTTGAGTTTTGGATTCAATAAAATAAAAGAGCAATTTGGAGGTAAGGACTAAAAAATGAAATAAAGCAGATAAAATTTTATTATTGCGATTTTATATGCCCACAAATCTCCGTCAAAGTGATTCCGATAGCAAAGTCAACTAGTCGCTGTCTACATTGTCAAATCTCACAAAGCTTATATTTTTTGTATTTTATGGATACGTGGTACTTTCAAAGTTTTCAACATACAACTTTGATAATTATGATTTTGACAAAGCTCAGACCAAATGGAATCCACAGGTGAATTATTCGTATCAGGGTTGATTCTGGTTCAAACTTTTTGGCTTTTGTATAGGCATAATGCGCTGCATGAAAGGATATCCTAAATATGTAATGATTTCTCATTTTCTTTGTTGAAATCGTGCAACTTTGAGGAGCTCCACACACATTTCTTTCTGTATGCGGGCGGAGGATTGGATTGGATGCACCAACGAATAGATATGATTTTATTATTTGTGAACCGGCCATGGTGTCATAATTGGAAGCCCCGCCAAGTTGAAAAAAATAAACAGTTGTACACTTGTACTTGATGTTTTACTTCTGTACTCGATTAAGTAAAGAGTTTGAACTTTGAGAAGAGACAATATTCAAATCCTGTTATTTTGCCATTGCTAGAAGAATTCAAACCGAACAATCCTATCCATTAGCCTGCGTTCACCAGAGTCCATAAGCGAACAACTAACATCTTCAGGCTCGTCAATGAAGAAAGATGTACTACTGCGCTGTTGGGGTATATTTGAATGTAGCTCCAGATTAGTAATACAGTAACTTTTTTTTTTATTTTTTTTTATTTTTTATTTTTTTTTGTCTCTCTCTCTCTTGCAGGCAGCACCACTTAAAAACAATCCAGCAGGGAATGTCAAACATCTTGTACGAACTAACGGAAGCAATATGAGCAAAAAGAGGAAAAACAACCATTTTTGACACTTTTTGACTCCATGTGCTGCAAGAGTGCTAGCCCACCAGCCAATAAACTACTAGTAACTTATACCAAATGTTTTTGATTCCTTAGAAATTTATCAAACTAGTAGTGTTCCAAATTAGAACCATCCTATCTTGCAAGTTATGACTCCAAAGTAGAGTGATGAAGCTGTTGGGAAAAAAGCCATATCTGATCCACGACTTACTGTGAAAACACTTTACAATTTGGCTCATTTGATGATTCCAGTTTGCATATCTTTTGCCCGGCACTTTTAGGGGCGACCCCAAAAGAATTAGGGGCGACTTTTTTATTCCCAACCCATATACACCGTTAAGGGATGTCCAAAAACGCGGAGAATACGTTAATTCCCTTACATAATCGGAAGCTATTTTGTGACCGATTATTATAAAGCAATCGGAAGCTTAGTAACGATATTATACTACCGATTAATATCGATTTTGTGCCTAACGCGCATCTGGCTTCTATAACAATCGGTAGGAAAAACAACCTCACGAGACTACCGATTATAGTAGCTCCTAAATTCCCAAAATTGGTGATTTCGCCAAGGAAGAAATTTGGGGCAACTTTATAATCGAAAGTCTTATTCACTACCGATTATTCTAGTACCCAAATTCGAAAAATGACATTTTGCAAAAACAAAATTTGGGGTAAATTGTATAATCGGAAGTCTTATTAACTACCGATTATTCTAGTTCCCAAATTCGAAAAAAATGACATTTCTGCAAAAACAAAATTTGGGGCAACTGTATAATCGGAAGTCAAAATACTTCATTTGACTACCGATTATACAGTTTCCCCAACAAAATAGAGCGTTGGAACTCTAAACTCTATATATGGATTGTATCCTTTTACTCTCTATGGAACACAAATACCTTTAAACTCTCTCCAACATCATCTTCAACATAATGGCCCAACCATTCATTAATCCTACGGAGTTCACGATTGAAGAAGATTTATCTTTATGTAGGCGGTATGTTCAATTCTATCCGAGACGAGGAGAAGAACGAACGAGCAAGGAGGCATAATGAGTATGAGTTATGGGAAAAATTCACGAAAAATTCTGGCACACACCGGTAACCCAAACAACCGTCACTCCGCCGATCTTTTCGCCGAGTTGGTTCAATAAACGAGACACGTCGAAGAATTCGTCCATTTAACTTATCTTGTGAATCAATATCGATTGAGGGGTGAAACCAATGATGAGGTTATAGAACGATCTCTCGGGAATGGCGGAGATGGAAAGATCCGGCTTAAAGTTATGAAGCTCATTTTAGAATCCTTAGGGCGATGGAAAGATTTAATCCGTTCGGGACTCGTCCAACACGTCCGCGACGCTAATGACAATACCTTGTAATAGAATTGCGGGAGTTCAATGTAAAATTATGATGATGTGTAGGTGATATTGTTATGGATTTCAAAATATTTATGAAAATCGGAAGTTTTAATTGTTGATGTAACTACCGATTATACTCCAACGGCTAGTTCTTTCAAAAGAAACTAGCTGTGCCTCGAAAACCACACACAATCGGTTGATAATACATATTGATAAACCTCCGATTATACTACTCTAATGAAACCGAGAACTCGTTGACAAAACATCCTATAATCGGAAGTATATAACAATATATATTTCAGATTACGCATGTCAGTGCTTTGTTAAAACATTTCCTACCGATTGTGTGTAATAATTGTACATAATTTCAAGAGACTGGAGTCTTGTAAAAGTACGCATCAACGGCCATATTTTCAAAAAAAAAGAGACGTTGGGACTCTCATCTATATAAGGAGGGTAAACTCTTCTTATTTATGCACCAAACAACACATATATAGCATCGTGTATTCTACGAATAGATTTTCCATCGTCTACTCTTGTGAATTCATTCTATATCTCAACTTACAAGCATGGAAACGTTTGACGCAGCTGAAGATTTGGTCATTGTGAAAACATGGTATCGTGAAACAAGACGTGAAGATGTCATAGCGGGAAGGTTAACACCCAGAAGTCTTTTGACGAGGGTATATAGCCAATTTGTGCGAGAGTATGGAAATCCAAAGCAAAGATCACTCCAACAAGTTCATGATCGTTTCCGACTTGTCCAAAAAGGGGTAAATGATTACATAACGATACAAAAGAGGATGTTTAACACTAGCCACTTAAGCTTGTCGATCCAACAATTTGTAAGTATAACGCTCGGTTATTCTTTTTAAATAACACCGTGTGTTTAATCTTTCTTACTAAAACGAAGTTGACATTATTTTAGGTTTGTTTATGTAGGAGATACTCGCAAAAGACAAGACTTAGTGGAAAAGGGTGAAGAATTCACTTATGATGGAAGTTATGAATTCTCGAAGTCACGTAATGAAAGATAAATGTTGATTGATGGTTACAATCGGAAGTTATTATTTTATATTGTCTACCGATTCTGGCAAGATTTTCAGTTTTTTTTCAGACTTTGGTGACAATCGTAAGTTTATGCAATATGTTGTCTACCGATTCTTTGAAGATTTTCAGCTTTTTTGTCAGAGTTTGGTGACAATCGGAAGTTTATGCAATATAGTCTACCGATTCTGGGAAAAATTTACAGTTTATCTTTTGTTAGAGTTTGGTGACAATCGGATGTTTATGTAATATGTAATCTACCGATTCTGGGAAAAAAAATTCAGTTGTTTTGTCAGCCTTTCAATCGGAAGATAAATTCAAAAAGTTAATAACCAATTATAATATTGATTGAGTCTGTTTACAAAAGATTGTATAATCGGTAGATATGTTAAAAATATAACTACCAATTATAGCTTTATACTTCACAGTATTTTCCTCAAAATTCCAAAAAAAAACATGTACAAATAGGGCTTTCCAAAATACATCTTTCAAACATAACGATCATTGATCTTCATCATCCGAGGGAACCAATTCCAGTAGGCCTTCCGGGAAATCCTCCTTCATGACGCGATCCCAATCCAACATGTTGGTCTCATATTGTTTCAACCAATCGTTACAATGATTCGTTGGGAAGTAATCACTCAAACCACCCAACGGAGGTAATGGGCAATCCCTCTTTACTCTTAAACCGATAAAATGCATCTCATTCGCAAATGCCATAACAATTCTTCTATCTTTAACCGATTCATCGCAAACCGTCCTTGTAGGCGTAAACGTAAAAGAATGTCCATACCTAGGAGGAACAAAGAAATATACCACGCAATTCAAAGCGTCCGCTAAGAGATATCTACATTTAGGCATTGTCATCCAATACTTGGATCCGATTGTCTTCAATCCCTTTCGACACTTTACACGCGCAACAAAGTCTTTGAACTCTAGTTCTTTGTCGTGCCTATCTCCTTCCTTCATCATCTCCATATAGAAATCCTTGTCCTTTATTAGTTGTACCGCCATCTTAGTTCTTAAATTTTGCCATTGGGTGACATCTTGGTTCACCGCCTCTCCAAAGTAACCAATTTGTTCCGAGGCGACGTGAAACCCACAATTGCCATCCCCATCAACCTCGTCGGTGGACAAAACAAATGGAACAATGAGTGGAGGGAGTTGTTTCATATACTCTTCTATAATCGTATACCTTGATCGTGTTGGTCTTCCATGCAAATCCCTAGGACAACGAAGAGTACCATACTTCTCTCTTATAGTCACCATTTCCGTTTATTGTGTTTGTTGCGAGTCGCTCATTTGATCAATAACTACGGAGCTAGTTTGGGTCTCCACTAACACAACTTCTTCCACCGCATCGACTTGACTTACTTGAGAAGGCTTCGTAGAGACCTTTGGACTCATTTTTCGGGTGGTTGGTCCATTTTGATCTTTTCTTGGACGACCTATTTTCTTGGGTTGCGGCTCATCTTCATATTCGGCTTCCGAACGCTCATGCCGACACAATATTCTTTTGTTAGACAAATGCTCCTTTAATTATTTTATTTCAATGGTCCTCGACACTCGGTGTTTGGCCTACCCGCCCCCTTTTGCTTAATAGGTTCATCAACCTCCCTTAAACGAGGGTGAAGAGCTTGCTCCAAATCATGCATCAATATTTGCTTCTTGGCGCCATTTGTTGTAGCATAACGCTTGGCTATTCTTGCATACAATTCCGACTCCATGAACGATGGACCATCGACTACGTGGGTGCTTGGAGTGAAATTTAATTGCTTCCAAAATGGATGAATATCATTGATGTCAATCACATCGACGTACCTACCCATTTTATGACGACATGGTAGACCAATACCTATCATATCCTTGCAAACACAAACCGTATTCTCGTCATCGTAAGCTTTATACAACTTCAATTGTTCCATCATGTGATTTATTGCCCATTTTGAAACTTTATGAACAATGCCCCTTAGAAGCAATCTTTCCCTTTCATGTTCCGTAGGGAATTTATGTACACTAAATTGCATAGAATCCTTAATCTTTACGAGATCACGATTGGTGAATTCATGGATTGCTTTTTGATCGACACAACTCCATTTTGACTACCTAGAAGTATTTTTTATTTAATCGGCCATGAGACCCTCCGCAATGCTTGTCGCCTCGTTCTTGAAGTTACGATATTCATATGTCCATGCATACACAAACCTCTCCTTAATCGGTAACCATTGTGTTTTACAATACTCAACGGGTTTTGGGTAGTCCTTGCCATATTCTTCCTCAAATTTCTTCAAGTTTCTTTTCAGAATTTCCTCGGTCATTGACCAAACGATCTTGTCCCATGCTTTCATGAACGCTCTCCAAATTATTCCATCCTCTTTCCATTTTTCATCAAATAACCTCTTCTCTTCCTCTCGTTCTTCCGCGGTTAATTGACTAATGCGCTCATCCTCTTCCTTCGACCTCTTGGTACCCTTCCTTGGTTTTTTTAGCTTGGAAATGGTGATGGCAATTGTGTTTGAGGTTGCCTTGAATGTGCCACGTACATTGCAAGTTTCGGGCTTCAGGAAACACTACCGCTATTGCATGCATTAAGGCTTGATCGTTATCCGTTACAATAACCCTTGGAAAATCATCCCCATTGTAAATGGACCTCAACGTCTCCAACATCCAAATGAAACTCACGTTGTTCTCATGATCCATTAAACCCCATGCAATCGTAAACGTGTTTTTGTCCGAAGTGTGACAAGCAATGTTCAACAACGGCATGTTATATTTGTTTGTATTGTAAGTGGCATCTATCAACAAAATTTGATGAAAACACTGAGCCAATTTTATCATTTCGGGATGTGCCAAGAAAATACGTACCACTTTACCATCCTTTTCTTCCGTTCTCAACGTGTAGTCGTGTAACTCAGATAACCACTGCGATTGTTGCATGACCGTTCTACCATCCCATTCCGTTCTTTTGATCGTAGCTAGGGCCGACCTAATTGTAGACAAAGAAGACAAGTTGTCGGGGTCGTCCTCCTTTTATTTTACTTAAGATCGCACTCGCCTTTTGGATACGCATAGACCTCAACCGTCTCCATTTCATGTGTTTTTAACTTGGCAACCATTACATGTCCAATAAGAGTATCCGGATCATCGTGGTTGTAACAACCATTAGCAACTTTAGACATTTTCCAATCTTTACTTTCCTTACCATCGGGCTTATAGAAGACAATCTTAAATGGGCATCCAATCTTCTTTGTATGAGTTCGGTACTTCTTCCTATCCGTCTTCCTTACATACTTATTATTCTTTCCCTCGTGACTCTTTTTCTTCCCACCTCGCTCACAAACCATTTAAAACCTAATGTCCTTCACGCAAGGGTTCTGAATTACCACGCACATCTTCTCTTTTGCCTTGTTCATAAGCCATTCCTTTGCTTCCTTCTTACTTCCAAATATCTAAATGCGCATATAACAAACCAAAAAAAATAAGCATAACCATCTAACATACATGATTGGAAAAAGAAAAGATAATTCATGAACATACCACATCATTTGCATAGTGTAGGGAAGTATCGAGCCCTCAAATAATAATCGTCATCAACCGCTACAACGACCTACGCACAACAACAACAAGTTATGCATTAGAAATCGAAGGAAGTTTAGATAATAAGTGCTTAGATTAAAAAACAATCGGTAATTTAATACTACACAACATAACCGATTATGAGAAATCGGTAGTCATGTACGAATATAGTCTACCGATTAACGACATACACAAATGAACAATTCTTTTGTATAAAAGCTTCAATAATCTGAGGGACTATAAATTCATAAACCAACCGATTATTAAATATCAATAATCGGACGTTTATTCATGTATACAACTTCCGATTGTGAGAAATTGAAGCTTTCAATTTGGGGATTTTTCATATTCTATAGATTAATACATCAAAATATATCCGATTATTGATAATCGGTAGATATTTTACTAAATTAACTACCGAATATATGTTGTTCATGTCATTCAATGCATGCAGAAATCGAATTTTCACGTTCGAAAACACACATAACATGGATAACATGGGTATTAGAGTTTGTTAACAACATACCTGTATGTTTGATGCATCGTTAGATTCGATCTCGAGTGATTCTCCATTTTCTTCCATGAAAGCGTCGTCCCAGGGTTTCATCTCCATCAAAGTTTGGATCATTCAACATATACCCCAAATCGTCATCTCTAAACGGTAGTGAACCTTGAACTTCAACAACTTCACGTCCTTCTTCGTACCCATCCATGTTTATGGAAGTTGGCAACATATACCCACTTTTTTTTTTTTTTCTTCTTCTCTCACTCAATCGGGAGTTACCTCACAATGAGTCAATTTTTTTTTCCAAACACTAATATATAGACCCCAGCCTACAGATTACAAGAGTTTGCTTCCGATTATTTTGTGAAACTACCGATTATTGTTTTGGCTACCGAACATTCTAGTTTTTGGCAAAGGTTGAATCCGGGGCCACTTATAATCGGTAGGATTATAATTTTTATCATCTACCGATTATGGCAGATTTCAAAATTTCGCAAATAAGGATTTTAGCAAAAACTCATTTTGGGGCAACCTATAATTGGTAGGTTTTGGAACCTATTTGGCTTATGATTATGGATACATCCAAATCACGAACCATATGGTTATGCCCGGCTCTTGTACCCTCTAAACCTATGGATTTTGGCACAGTTGGATTTGGGGTCAGATAATCGGGCGGTAAGTAATAAACTCTACCGATTATGGTAGATTTCAAAATTCATCACATGAAGGATTTTAGAAAAAACTAAATTTGGGGCAAGCTGTATAATCGGTGAGGTTGTGGAACCTATTTGGCTTACGATTATGGCTACATCCAAATCACGAACCACATGGTTATGCCCCGGCTCTGTACACTCGAAACATATGGAATTTGGCAAGGGTTCGATCGGGGCTCCTTATAATCGGTAGGTTGTGAAGTTGTTAACTCTACCGATTATGGTATATTTCAAATTCTCTTACATGAAGGATTTTAGAAAAAACTCATTTTGGGGCAACCCATAATCGGATGGTTTGGTAATATATTTAACTCCCGACTAACGCTCGCATCCAAAACACGAACCAAGTGGCTATGACCGGTTGTGTGCACTCAAAACCTATGAAATATGGCAAAGGTTGGACTGGGCTCGTTATAATCGGTGGGTTATATAATTATTTACCCTACCGATTATGGTAGATTTCAAAATTCAAAGATACGTGAAGGATTTTAGGAAAAACTCATTTTGGGGCAACTTATAATCGGTAGTGTATGTAACATATTAGGCTTAGATTATGGCTACATCCACGGCTCACGCCAAGTGGTTATGGTTGGCTCGCACCTCAAACCTATGGAATTTGGCCAAGGCAATACGGGGCTCCTTATAATCGGTAGTCTTACAAGTTGGATAAGCTACCGATTATAAAAGGGATTATTAGTGAAGTATCTACACAATAATCGGTAGGCATAGTTTCAATTTAACTACGATTATGGTGTTACTACCGATTATATAAGGGCATATTGGCCATTTCGAAAAATCGAAGATAAGGTAGCTTAGATTTACGTTTGGGTGATCTTTTTTGTCTTTTAGTGGGGTCGGCCCTAAAAATGTCAGGATCTTTTGGTGCAACATTTAATCAATTTTCAAGAATAACATGTCTAATAATAAATATTGTCGAGAAAAACTATGCTGGCATGTTTAATTACACTTTCACTAGATTAAAAACATTCGTGTAGTTTTTTACCATCACCACCAAAAATGATGACCCCAATAAAGCATATGATCCTGTCCGGCCATTACTAAAAATAAAAATCCCATGAAAATCGTCGGACTTAACAATGCCATACTAAAAACAACAAAGACAAAATTGGTTTAGTTCATTAGCTGTTTTCTCTTGTAACATCGTCATGTCATCATACCAATAAATAAATAAAAATGATTACTTCTGTAAAAAGAAAACAAAAAACTACAACCTGTGATTTTCTCCCGACTTTTCAGTTCCATTGTTAATTTAATTAAGAAGATTAATCAATATTTAAAATTTAGTGAAGAAAATTAATTGAATTTTCTCTCTGTTATTTGTGTATATCTGTGGTGTCTCTCTGTCTTTTTCCTTAAAATATTTTTAATTCTTCACCACCATTGAAAGAATGTCGGAACGACACAACGGTTTATAATTTCTCTTTTATTATATAAACCCTAGAGCTTTCTCTCTTCACATCTTACTTATCTTATTTTCTAAATAAAACTCAATATTTAAAATTTAGTGAGAAAATTAATTGAATTTTCTCCATCTTTTTTAATTTTACAAAATTTTTCTTCATTGGTTTAGTTCATTAGCTGTTTTCTCTTGAATGTCTTCTTCTGTTTATAATTTCTCTTTCTTTCTCTTCACATCTTACTTATCTTATTTTCTAAATAAAACTCTCTCCATCTTTTAATTTTCTTCTTCTTCTTCTGCTGCTTCTGAAATCTTCTCTCTCAAAAGAAAAAAAGAACATTGGAAATTTTTTATATTTTTTCAGAGAGAAGAAAAGGGTTCTGCTTGTTTGATTTGATAATAAATTAATAATGGGAGCCTGTGCAACAAAACCAAAAGATTTAAAAGATGAAATGAATCAAGCACCTGAACCAATACCAGAAGTGGTCAAGGAAGAAAACCCTGAACAATTGAAGAAAACTGATGATGGAGTAGAAACTACAACTAAAGAGATTATTGGAGAAGAAGTTAATGGTGAAGAGGATAAGAAGGCTGATGATGGAAACAAAACTGTTTCTCTTAACTCCCTGTTAATGGAGGTATAATCTAATCTAATCTAATTACTCTTTTTTTTATATATCAATAATAAATTTTCTTATATCTATATATGGTTGGGCATCTTTTTTGTTATCGTTCTGACATGGGTTATTTCGATTAATTTTTTTTTTCTGAAGCCGTTTTGTTTCTGATCATCGTCTGCAATAGTTTTGTTGTTGTTTTTACGATAAGTAAATTAGAGTGATTTTTCACGTACGGTGTGTATTTCAGAGACACCTATTTAGTTTCTGGCAAAATAGAAATCGATAAATAAATCCGACTATTTCATTTTGGATTTCTTGACGAGGAATTTTTTTAATTGTTTAATCTAAAATTCTAAATCTTATTTCTGATCCTTTCAAGATGCTTATATTGTTTTTTTTACAAATATTCTACCAATAAACTCTCGAGCTCGTTCTTACTTGGCTCCAAAATATGTATCTTCCTTGTTTCTTTTATGTTTACAAAGATGCGGATATTCCCGCCAAACATTTTACAGTGGACCTGCCTTGGATACCTAGACGAGTATCACAAGATTTTTTTAATTCTGCGCTTTTCTTTGTTTGCATAGTTAATTTACTGATCATGTTTTTGATTTTGATTCTGAATCCCTTGAATTCTTAATAATTATGGTTTTATATGCCTAGAACAAGTCTATTGATTAACCATATGCATTAGTCTACATTTTCAAGGTTGTTGAATCATCTATCTAGCTTGAATGTCTGAAAGTTTGTTGAATTATCCCCCGCATCGATCATTCAAATTCAATCGATCATAAGCTTTTGGACCTTCTTGAATGTTATTGATTCGTCCGGTTCTTCTTTTTAAATCATCATGGGGTGTAAAATTGTTAATGACATAATAATTACTTCCGTCTTGCAGAGTGAACCAGGAAAAGCAACTGTTGAAAGTGAGAAACCAATCGAGAATGTGTCAGTTCCCTCGGTGCCAGTTATCGAAACCGTTAAAGTAGAAGAAACACCAAAGGTGGAACTACCTGAATCAGCACCAGCTGTCGAGACAGTAAATCCAACAACTGTTGAAGCAAAAGAGGAACCCTTGAAGGTTGAACCTGTTGCTGTTGTGGCTGTGCAAGAACCCTTGAAGGATGCTAAGGTTGTAGAGAAGATGGACGAACCTGTTTTTTCCGTCGAGATCAAAGCAGATGTTGCAGTAAGCAAGTGAATGGCGTGAATTGAGAAAAGCATATCTTTTGTTCTTTTGCAGTACAATTAATAGGAAGGATTTGTTTCGATTGTTTGTTTCTGAGTACAGGGGTGGGTTTGTTATCCGTCTTTATGCAATCTGTGTTCTTTATTCTCTAATTCCTTCCTCAATTATGACATATGAGATTAAATCATTTGTTTGTTGATTCAATGAACATATAATTCCAGATAGTCTTATTTTCATCTGGTTCGGTTTGGAACTTCATTTTATTAGCTTTACATAAGGTGCATCCATAATGTCCTTGTTGCTTATGCGGTGCTTTATAATGGTGCACTATGAAGCACCGATACTGATACGGGGATTCGTTCATTTTCAAAAAATGGGGATATGGGATATGTTGGGATACGTGTATTAATTAAAAAATATTTAATTTATTAATAGTGAAAAGAATATAGCATAAAGTAAGAAAATTCTAAAATACTATCTGGAATATCAAAATAAAAAAAATAGTTAAAAAAAAAAAAAACCCATCACTCATCAATATTGAATAAGAATGTTAGGGTTAGACATTTATATACTACTTCTATAGAATAATTGTTGATAAATACGAATATATTACATATCTAAAAATATTTAACATATTCTGTATATAAATATTTGACAATATATTATATATATATATATATATAAAAGAAGTGTCCCCTCTAGAGTATCCGAGAAGTATCCCCTACCCTTTTCGTAATTAATAAAAAGGGACACTTTAAATGGGGTGTCTGATACGTATCCCCAAGTGTCCCCAAGTGATGCGCGTCCGACACGGATGCGTCACCGGTTTTGAGGTGTCCGTGCTTCATAGATGGTGTACCATTTTATTGGTTTTCATTGTCAGGGCCGTCTTAAGGCATAGGCGAGCTAGGCGGCCGCCTAGGGCCCCAAATTGTTGAGGGCCCAAAAAAGTTCTGTTTACATGTTCATAAATGTTACTAAATGATTTTGTCCCATTTATTAATGAAACAGACGCTTGTGACAATTATAATTGTTACAAAATGTTTTGTGACAACTATAAGCACCACCAAGTATCTGTTAGCTGTGGATTTTTGAATGTTTATGCCAAGTTGAAAGTTTACAATCGAGAATCTAACCTAGAAAAATTGGAAAAAAAATCAACGGCCTTCGGCCGCCAAGCTAAATGAAAATTACCGATTCAATAGTGTAAATTTATCTCCCAAATTAAAAATGGGGGACTTAATAAAATGCCCATGTGAGGAAATGTATTTAATAAAATGCCCACGTTTTTTTCATTACTAATTTAATGCCCATGCTTTGACCTTTTCCGTCCCGTTTTTTTGAAAAAACGGCTAACGGCCGTCAGAGGACAGTTGGCATTAAATTGCTTATGTCATAGGACATTTTAGTCCCTGAATCAACTGAGTCGGCCCGAGTTGGAGCAATAATCAGTCAGAGGGAACTGAACTTGTGACTCGGTACCAATAATCTATCAATGCTCGGAACAATCTCTTTAATCACTTTTCAATAAACCACGGATGCCGGCAGACCCATCTATTTCAATTTGGTTTCCATGACTCACTTCAACTGTACACATAATAATTCCACTGCAAAATATCAACCACCAACTGCAAGCTTCCCTGTAATGCAATTAACACCACCCCTTCATATATTCTTGGCATCAACAGCACCACCACTGCAATTCCATACCATTTGTTCTTTAGCACTCTTGACTTCGAAAATCCATCTCAACCCTCTCGTATCCAACCATGAACCGATGGCAGCAACACTATATTCCACTCCTATGAACGAGAAAAAATCAACGGCAAGAGCTGATGCCGGAGGAAACGTTTAAATTCAGTTCATACCAACTCCCAATTCTATTGTTTGTTGTTGTATCCATTTCTCAGCCGGGAACTTTCATGTAAACACATTTTTAGACCACAAGAAGTACCCCCAAACACCATCTGCAGTTCTGCACTGATTTACCTAATGATATCAAGTTGGTTCTCAAAATTGATTGTATACCCAAAATCAACAGCAGCACCCGCATCTTCTTTAACCCATTCTTCATCAATAACATCATCTTCACTCCCGTGCTCATTATTTCTTCATGGCAGCAGATTCATGTATCAAACCCAAACAAAATTATTTCCAAAGCCAGATCCGATTCGAACCCATTAGTCATGTTGAATCGGCATCATCTTCTCTGTCTCAAACTTGGAGTGCTGCTACCCAATACCCATGAAAATTGTTGGCAATCTTGTGTATAAACTGCAATAAAATAAACAGAGAAGAAGAGATATGCAAACCAATTAGACGAAACCAAAATCGAGGCAAGGATTATATCCTCTAGCCTTAAGACAGCATTCACCCCGCACCGGGTGCTTACGGATTATCGATGTCCTGCCTCCCAGGATACAACGACTATCTTCTCGATGTAGTAGCACTCCAAACTTCGAGAAACGGCGAACCGAACTTAAAGTGATGAACTCTCTCTTTGACACAAACTTATAGATGGTTTTAGAAAACAGTAGGATGATTATTGGGTTTCTAGTTAATTGATTTTTCTAAGTGTGTGCAGGGTATTTATAGAATCACTAGTACCTCTTCATTAAAGAGCCATGATGCTTCAAGTACCTCTTTAATGAAGAATCATGATGCTAGAGGGATTTTTCCAAAGGTTGCGTCTTTTGAATTCCTAATTGAATTCCTTATTGTTTTCGGTTTTAGGTTTTGTCTAGTTTTCAAACGTGAAACCAGAACATACTTAACCTAACTTACAAAGCAAATTAATATTAAGCCCAAACCGTTATGTGCAACCCAGGCACCAAATCCAGCCGGTACTAGACCAAAGATTTCCATTCATATATTTATGGAATTGTTTCACTTTTCCAACAATTTTCAATCTGATTTCAACAATTTCATTGTAATTCTCGATAAAAACCTCAAATCTATTTCGAATTCAACCTTAATTTCTTCGCTAATCTCCGTACTCTATCACCAGCAACTCGAATCATTCTTCAATCAATTTCAGGAACCTAATCTCATTAATCTCTTCTCACATGAACATCATCTCCATCGATCTCATCAATTGAGCACGCATCCCTTGTTTCACAAAACAAGAATAAACAAACCATAATCTCGAATTGAGAGGATTTACAAAACCATGTCTTCATTCGAATCCTTGTCTAAATCACCGTAATCAACAATATCAGATCCCCTTGTTAACTCGAATTTTAACTGAAACTCCATCAATTCTTCATCCAACTCAAGCCAAATCGACCAGCACTTAAGCTAAAAATCACCACATAAACTCGAGCAGTTGTAGATGTACTCAATTGAAAAAAATATAAGAAGAACGTTTTGCAACCCTACCTCTAGCTCTGGTTCTGTTTTGTTTAGCTCTGTAAGTTCTCTAAAGGAAGAGTGATGAACTTAAGCGGTATTGTAAGGATATTTTTGTAAATGCAACATAAATTTTTGACAAAGTAAACGAAAATTGACTAACTAGATGGGTGCAGATGGAATAGCAAACGGCATGGGCATTAAATGAATAATGAAAAAAACGTGGGCATTTTATTAAATACATTTCCCTACATGGGCACTTTTTTAATTTTCCCATTAAAAATTTGCCTCCATTTTTTGACTTCATATCACTCAAAAAGGCCTCAAAATTCAAGTTCGCCTAGGGCACCCCGAAACTGTAAGACGGCCCTGTTCATTGTTGCTATTTCAACTTTGAATCAGTATTCTTGAAAGAAACGAGTCGATTGAGATCATTCTGTTAGCTAATGTTGGTATGTGTCATAGATCAGCTATAGAGGGCTTCCCGGGAACAATTTACAAATAATTTTTTTTTACAGACTGGTTATTAAAGTAGCAGAGCCCAAACATGATAATAAGCCCTCATGGAAAGGGCGCATATATACAAGTCTCCTACATGACGTATGTACACACTGTCAAACTGGTGCTCCCAGTAAATCGCCTAGCCTTAAAATATTCATTCTATAGCTGCTGACAAAAAAAAAATCGCCCCACTTTTCCACTGGGAAGAAGGGGTTCCTTCCCTTTGCCCTTGCTCCAACGGTTAAATTGGTGGATGAGCTGACTTCGTTTGTTTTACATGCCAGTTCGGCTTTGGGTGAGTTGACTAGTTCATTATAAGCATCTCTACTGTTTAAAAATTGTTAATTTCTGGGAAAGAACCAGAATATGAAAAATTCTAGGTTGATTGAGTGTACAAGAACTTCTAAATATTGGTAAGCAAATGATTTCTTACATTGTTGAGTACATGTCCTTGTTCTATGATGATGTGCATCTTATTCTTTTTTTGCTAGTTTCTTTGTTCTTTCCAATTTTATCATGAAGCTGGTTTCTTGCTTCAAAAATACATAATGAGAGAATTATGTAATCAAATCGAAAGCTTTATTCAACATCACAAATTTGATAATCACATTACAGAGAGGAGATAAATTCACACCAAATTATAGTTCTGTGTAAGCAAATATTAAGAACTTGAAGTTCATAAAAATCAAACAAAAGCTCCCGCGGGCTGAGCGTTTTCGTTGCTACTAAGAGGTACATAGTCACCATGGTGATAACCATCCAAGTGATCCGCAAGGCTAGACTTGTCAATACTTTCTTTGTGATGGGATTTGCAGACGAAGTAGATGATGGTTTGGATTACCAGACCAAAGTGAAGGAACATTACCAGCAATACTAGGCAAAAAATACCCAAAATGGCTCGACCAACCACAGCCAAACATTCCCCATGGCCATGCACCACCAGCGAGCTAAAGACAGATAGTGTACCAGAATAACAGATTTGTAACGTAATATAGGTGAAGAAAGAAATCCAAAGCTTACCCTTAAGTAAGTCCTTCCCCTTCTTCATAGCTTCAATTCCACTAATGTCTTCTAAAATCGCTGTTACGCTGGCCAAGTACCAAACAAGGCTGATGTACATGGCACCAATCAGGTAAGGGATAAAGATAAATACCATGAGTATCACAGAGAGAACAATGCCGCTGGCTGATTTTATATCGAATTTGAAAGAAAATATTTGAGACAAAACTAAAAATAGAATTGCCAACAAAAAGATCACTAGAGCCATTATAAAGTTGTACACAAGCACGATCAATAAGTTCCACAAGAAAGTGATCATAAGTCTTTTCCAAATTTTAGGCACTGCACTCCTGACTTTTTTGAAAGTGATATCTTTGGCAGAATATATACAAGCTATCGTGTAAACGACAGCGGAAGTTGAGAGCAGGGAGAGAACACAGATAAAGATCCAGCAGATGGCTTTTGATGCATAGAGAATTATTATCTCCGAAGAAATATGAGCTTGGAGGATGTTTGCATAACTGGAATTTCCTGTTTGGTATTCATCTATTATCTGGTTGAATTTAATCTTGTTGGCAAGCAGCGCAGATATTTCTATTTGAACTAGGAAAATGATAGCTAAAGGAAGGATTAGAGTGAAGGCAATGTGTGAAAAGATCTTTTTCCATGACACTGTGACCTTGTAAGCTTCTCTATAGATGGCGCAGATCCCCATGGATTCAAATTCTTCTGAATTCCTATCCATGATTACTGAGCTTGAAAAGGAGAAAGAAAGGATAGTTTGCAAATGAAGATGAATGTAGGAGGAAATATATAGGACGGAGCAATTTGGATGACCGATTCATGCAATTGGAGCGGTTGAATCTAAGAGATAGGAAGGAAGAAGTTTGAGCAATTGACTTTGTATGTCACATGACTCACATCCCGTCCTAATAGGAAAGAGCACAAGCTCCACAGTATTTTAATGTTTAGTTTAGAATTTTTATAATATCTACTATCTTAGAACGCGTAGAGAAGTTTGACTTCCCATGATGGCTCATAATTTATGTAATCCCATATGCATTATCAAAGAAATTCACCTTCACCTTATCAATATGCATGACAGACGTATGCTCCGGTTATTCATTGTCGGGAGAGGCACATAATTAAGTGGAAAATCATGGGAGAATTTCATTTGCTTTTAGAATCTGATATTATTAGCTTTATATTGTTATGAGTCTCAGATAATTTGTAGGCGTTGGCACATTGCTATTTGTACCTGGAAGATTATGGTTGCAGCAACGCTGCACAAGGCATATGTAATCAATCCACTTGAGTTTTATTATTCATCACAAAGTTTTCGAGAGAAAATACATCATCACAGAGTACACAACTTCGCAATTACAATACAGAGAGGAAATAAGAAACCACACTAGAATTTGAAGTTCATTGAAAATGTTTAAACAGGATTTCCTGCTTCACCTCTAATGAGAGATTCATAATCCCCAAGGTGATAGCCATCCAGGTGATCAACGAGGCTAGACTTGTCGATATTTTCTTTGTGATATGATTTGCAGACGAAGTAGATGACAGTTTGGATCACCAAACGAAAATGAATGAAAATTACCAGCAACACTAAGGAAAAGATCCCGAAACTCACTCGACCAACCATAGCCAATGATTCCCCTTGTACAACCAGCGAGCTAAAGGCGAAGAAGTTGACCATACTACAGATTTGTAGCGGAATAGCGGTGATGAAGGAAATCCAAATCTTACCCTTAACTAATGCCTTTCCTTTCTTCATAGCTTCAATTCCTCTGATGTCTTCCAAAATGGATACTACGCTGGCCAAGTACCAGACTAGGTTGAGGTAAATGGCTCCAATCATGTAAGGAATAAGCACAACTATGGCTATGACAAGGATGGTGATTGGTGATCTCCAATCGAGTTGGAAAGAGAATATCCGAGCTAAAACTAAAGATACAACTGCCAACAAAAAAACAATCACAACCACAATAAGGTTGTACAAAAACACGATCAAGAAGTACCACAGGAACGTGACGATAAGTCTCTTCCATACTTTAGGTAATGCAGTCATCACCTTTTTGAAAGTGATTTCTTTTGAAGAATAGATACACGCTATGGTGTAAACAACAGCTGAAGTCGAGAACAGGGAGAGAATAACAAGAAAGAGCACGCAGATGGCTCTCAATGCGGTATTCAAGTTGATTTCACTATTGTTCTTGAGTAGGTCGGTTATTTCGATCTGGGCTAGGGAAATGATAGCTAAAGGAAGGATTAGAGCCAACGCGATCTGTGAAAAGATCTGTTTCCATGATAGTGTGACCTTGTAAGCTTCTCTGTAGATTTTGAAAATCCCCATGGATTGAAACTCTTCCAAATCTCTATCCATTATTCTTCAGTTTACTAGTGATACAGAGACTGGTTTTTGAACTGGTAAACTGGTTATCAAATAAAGATGAACGCAGGAGCAGTTATATATGTATCACTTCACGCAGGAGAGCAGTTACATATGTAGGATGAAGTGATGGGGTCATGCAATTGAAGTAGTTGAATCCAAGAAAGTGAATGGACCTTTTTCCATTTTTTTCTTAATGACAATTTGACTTTGAATTATCACATTTATGGGTATCCTAGTAGGAAGGAACGTAAGCTCTTATCCCAAATTATTAGATTAACATTTTAAAATGTTTAGCTCTTAAATTTAACACATGCTAATGTGAAAGCCACCTCTAGCTGTCCAGCAGGCGGCCTATTAAAATCAGTTTATAATGGGAACAAGGGACCTGCCCAGTTGGTTCCTTTTAAATCATCAAAGACACGCCTTGGTTTTTTTCAGGGAAATTTTATAAGAGGAGGGATCCTCCCACTTTTATTATCACACTATCTCACATGTTGGGCGTCATTTTTGCGAATAAAAACCAAACCGTAACGGATTTGAAGTTAATATGTTGGGGATATGTTCCCCTTACCAAGTTCTACATACCTACCAAAAATGAGCGTATTCCGAGACATGTAACACCACCATCTATTACTTTGAAAATGAGCCGTTGAAAATTAATGGATTTCTGGACGTCGAAATTAAGACCGGTAGATTATGAGGTTTTATATTTCAGAATGTGCTCATTTTTGGTAGGCATGTAGACCTTGGAAAGAGGAACATACCCCCAAAATATTAGCTTCAAATCCGTTACGGTTTGATTTCTATTCGCAAAAATGACGCCCAACATGTGAGATAGTGTGATGATAAAAGTGTGAGGGGATCATTCCTCATTTTATAAAGTACCCCTGTTTTGAAATGTAAACTTTAAAAGTACCCCGTTTTTTACAAATTTTCTAAAGTGCCCTAGAGTTGACATTTTCTTGAATAAAACGGTAAATAGAAAGCTAGAGCAGTTAAACTGCACGTGGCACCTACATAAAGTCTTAAAAGCCCCTCTCTGATTTGAACAGGGACGATTCAGTTAGAATCGGACACACTCGACTCAGTCACTCAACTCACTGCTATGATAAACATTCATAGCTTTAAAAGCCCCTTCTCAACCACATCTTCTTAAAAGTCCCTTCTCAACCACATCTTCTTCAACTCTAAAATTTCTGCAACTCCAAAATTTCTTCTACTTTTCTAATATCAGAAATATTCAACACTAAATCAATAATGGGTGGAGGTGTGAAAGACTCTTCAAATAACTGTAGTAGCAGCAACAACAACAGTGAGATGAGAATGAAAAAAAGGGAAAATACTAATTGAGTGTGCTATGTGTGAACAAGGGAGCCATGAGACAAAAGTGTGTCCTTGGCTCTATTATAGGTGCAAGCATGTTCCTTGTAATGGTGTGAGAGCATTTCTAAGATCCACAATAACTGAAAACTGTGGAAAAATGTTCTTAAAGTGCACCATACCTTCATGCACCTACTTTGAATGGTTTCATGATGCTTCTAACCCTTGCAAAGCCAAGTCGTTGCTGTTACCATCAGAAAAAAGTTGTAATGCTTGTGGAGAAGATGATCACTCTTTCAAAAATTGTCCACTGCACAATCAGTTGTGCTTCTCTTCAACCTGCAATTGCAAACTCACCCTAAAAATATGCAACAATCAACACAATAAGCACATAGCTTACCTTGTATGTCAACACAATAAGCACATGGAAAAAAAGTTGTAATGCTTGTGGAGAAGAGATCACTCTTCCAGAATTAATCGGTACCGCGATGCAAACTCACCTAAAAATATACAACAATCAACACAATCATCAATGTGAAGATTTTACATGGGCTTCAGATGTTATCTTTATTGATGCAAAAGAAAAAGTTAGAGTTGCTACAAATCAAATGGCTGATCTAGTTACAAAATTAGGGAAAAGCCTTCATATGTAATAAGATTTCACCACCTGTACAAGACCTGATTGTGAAAGAAATAAAAAGTACTTCAGTTATAGATGTTCCAAATTAACACAATTGTTCATATAAAAGCCTGATGAAACTGCAATACTAAGAGTTTTCATCCAAAAACCATTCAAAAGGAAACTGCAATTCAAAAAGACACAAGTAAATCGCATGATTATCATTACTTTGTCTTGGTGTACATCTTTGTCTTTCTAAAAGTCTCTGTTCCTTTGTTTGTTGGACATATCCAACACTTGAGAATGCCTCGAGTCATTTTTCTCGGTTCTTTGTAGTAGATGGAGCCGCCACTTTTGTAGATGCTTGTGATGATTCCTCCTTCCAACTTGTCTTGTTTTTCTTAGTTTTACCTTTTGCAGAAATGGGTGCAGGTGTTTGACTACTGGTGAAGGTAGAACCATCTACTTGAGTTCTTGGCCTCTTTGCCTTATAATTTTGTCCAACATCACCACCTGCACATGTTGATCTGTTATGACCATTTGAACCACAAATGCCACAAGAATAAGTCATGCTCTGTGTTTTAGGTTCATCACATGCTCTCATTCTCTTAACTCTAGGTCTTCCTGTTTTCCTGATCTTGAGAGCAGGCTGCAACTTTATCTTTTCATGTTCCTCCAACTAAAGAACAACAAAGTATCAGATAAAGAGAGAATCCTAAAGGAAACAATGCAAATTAATTTAAAATATTGCACAAATAACTAGGTAAAATGCATTATAAAAATTTGTACCTCAGGCCAGTCATCTTTTCCAGTAAATGGAGCAATAGCTGGTGCATATGTGGCCCTGTATGCAACAATAATATAATAATGAGAGCAGTACCTGCCAACATATAAGCACATAAATGGTCAGGTAAAGAAATAACTCAAATGTTATAGTTTACAAACAAGAAATATTAAAGTTAACTTACTCTATCCAATCTGGTCTCAATGACTTCAAACAACAAACTGCATGTTGGCAAACAAAACCTCTTATTTGTCATTGAAGACAACTACATTGTTTGTTTCCAAGTTAACAACAAAAACTGCTTTGCTACCTACATTTGTAACCTCATATAATTTTCCCAAAACAGATGGTAGAACATCAAATGCACCAACTAACTTTAACATCTTCCCAATCAATATAATTGCTTTTGGAACCAATCCATTAGGATTCCATGTTGCACTCTATTTTCTTCTCTTGTGAAAAAGATCCATAACCAACTGATTGTAAAGGTCTCCTAGTTTACAGATTGGTTTGTCCCTAAGATTTTTTACCATGGCATTGGAGGACTCACTAAAGTTATTGTTTAGGTGTTCACATTTACTAGTTGTTGGCAATCTTGTGTATAAACTGCAATAAAACAAACAGAGAAGAAGAGAAAAAGGATGCAAACCCAATTAGACAAACCAAAGTCGAGGCAAGTATTATATCCTCTAGCCTTAAGACAGATTCACCCCGCACTGGTGTTTACGGATTATCGATGTTTGTCTCCCAGGATACAACGACTAACTTCTCGATGTAGTAGCACTCCAAACTTCGAGACGGCGAACCAAACTTAAAGTGATGAACTCTCTCTTTAACACAAAACTTGAAAGATGATTTTAGAATGCAGTAGAATGATAATTAGGTTTCTAATTGATATTCTAACCTAAGTGTGCAGGGTATTTATAGATTACACTGGTACCTCTTCGTCGAAGCATCGTGATGCTTCATAGAGTTTTTTCAAGGGTTTCTTATGAAAGGTTACGTCCTTTCATGTTTATGTTCACGGTTCCATTGGTTTCCAAATTGGAAATACCTAACTAACCGGACCTCACTTTAATTGGGCCAAATCCAATTAACTTAAAAACCCAACTCCATTAAGTACCAGGCGAGGGATTTTCCATTCATATGAAAATTATGTTTGATTTTCCAACACTAGTGTCATCAAAGAAAGCCCTGGACCAAGACTCAAAACTAGCATCTTCTAGGTGTTTTCCTGCCGCATCTCTTCCATGTGTTTCTGAGATACAAATACAAGATACATAACAAAAGAACATACAATATAAAAGAATATATAAGTAACATATTTACCAGGAAATGCTTTATTTTGTAACATTTTGCTGCATTCCATAGTGAGGCATACAATTTTTCTCCCTTGTAGTATTTCTTGAAATTAGAATATAAGTGCCTGAAATCAAAACCAAGTATTAAGTCAGATCTCAAACCAAAATATTTCAGTTCAAAGCAGTTACAATGTATAAGAAATGTCTACAGTTTAAAGTAATAAACAAACCTCCAACAATATCTGTGATGTGCTTCTGGGAACACAGCTTGAACACCTTCAAGTATCCCTTTCTGCATGTCTGAAATAAAGGTTAGAGGCATTGGATGTGCATTAAATTTATCTCTCAAGTCAGTGAGAAACATTGTCCAATTCTCTATTGTCTCAGAGCTGAAAACCCATATTCCTAATGTTACCAATCCATTTTGACCATCTAATCTTGTTGCAGCCATCAACACACTACCACATTTACCATTTAGATGGCAAGCATCCAGCCCAACAACTGATCTACACCCTTCATGCCATCCTTTTATAGCTTCACCAAAACTGATGGTCATAGACTCAAACCTCATGTCAGTATGGCAATATGAGAAGTTTGCAACTGAACCAGGGTTGGTATCAGTCACCATGTTACAATAATGTGGAACATCTTTGAAACTATCTTCATAACTCCCATGTAGTTTTTCTAATACGAAATTCCTAGCCTTCCATGCAGTTGGTAAGAAATTTTAATGTGGTGAGAAGTCTCGAAATCATTACCAATTTGTCTAGGTTTTGGTATTACTTTCATTGAGCTATTCTTCATCTTATCCATTACAATATCAGCAACAAATAAAGGGTCCAAGGTAGTCAATATCGGTTGTACAGGCCGATATCACCGGTTTTTATCGGATATCGGAAAATACTTATACGATATCGAAAATATCGGCTATACAAAGACAAAATGATATTATTGGTTGTACAGGCCGGTACAGACCGATATATCGGTTTTACTTGTACACCGATAATATCGGTTTTGTGAATAAATTTTTCATCAACATGCATCTAATCTTTACATACAAGTACAATGCCA
This sequence comes from Papaver armeniacum, assembly GCA_023531295.1. Lineage (NCBI taxonomy): Eukaryota > Viridiplantae > Streptophyta > Magnoliopsida > Ranunculales > Papaveraceae > Papaver > Papaver armeniacum. The sequence goes on from JAJJWW010017618.1 coordinate 107,317, forward strand.
ATTGGAGAAGGTAAAAAACCCTAATTTATTTTTATAGTATAAAATCAATGACTATGTGGTATGATATAAGATGGAAACCATATTTCGATTGCAAGGTAGAGAAATATAAAAGATAAATATGAAGGATAATAAAAAAGATTTACCGGCATAATGGGACAACAATCACAACATTGGCTAATAAACCACCTTGTATTTTGGAAATTTGAGATATTTGTATGATTCTTATTATTTTTATTATGGTTTTATAGTTATTTGAAATTCTATATTAAATGTTATATCACTGATAAAAACCGATATTATCTTTTGTATAGGTGTATCGGACCCGACCGATACGAGACCGATACGCGATATTAACTACCTTGAAAGGGTATGCAGATCTATTTCGACTATCCTTACTTCCCTTGCACTTATGCTTCAACTTCATCCCCCTAACCTTAAATGTAGACTGATTTGGTAGTTTAGAAGCAAAAACATACCATTTACATACAACATTTCCTCTATGGTTAAACCTATTTGCACACCAAACCCTAAGTCTTGTTCTGTCACTCTTTTCAACCTTATACTCACATTCATTCAATACATAGAAATGCTTAAGATGATTTTTATATGATAACTTATCAGCAAATGTTGTACCTACAACCATCTGTGAAGGATCCACTGGTTCAACTTCATCTCCATCATCAAACAACTCACAAGTTTCATCATCACCATCATCTACATCTGGATTATCATCTCGGAATTTTTTGTACCACTCAGGGTCTTTAACATCACCACCTAAACAACAACAACCACAAAACAGTTAGTTTTTAATACTACAACTACAACAAAACAAATACATTAAAAATTAATGTAGCAACAATAATAGTATTTGAAGTTACCTTGGTCATTAACTTGTGTACCATCATGACTTGAATCATCACTATCTGCAGCATTGAAGTGTTAGTACAACAATAATAGTACAAAAATAATAATTATTATTATACAAAAGTACAAAACCAGAAAATAAAAGTACAAATATTAATACCTTCATCTGTATCGGTATCATCTTCGTCATCTTCAGTGTTTTCATCACTATTATAAGCAGCTGCAACTTCTGGGTCTTCTACAGGATGACACTCATCCACTTCAAGGTTCTCAAGTTGAAATACAAAATCATCATTTTCTTTACATTTGTTAATCCAATATTCTTGATCAAACATATCATCATCTTCTACTGGTGGTTCTACATCCACTACAGGAGGTTCCACATCTTCTACAACTGGTTCACCATCAATTACAACTGGTTTACTACTTGAGCATCCTCTTGAATTGTCACTAAGAACACTTGCATGAGCACCTTGTGAACAATCCTGCCCAAACACCTTCTTAGCGGTAGAAACATCTACACTTTTGTTCTTCTCAGCTAATGCAAATCTTGGGCTTCTTCTCACTACAAGTGACTTCGATACAACTGTTTTCTTTGGTGTGATCATCACTGACTGCTCATTATCCATACCCCATTGCATATCGATCCTAATAACCAACTATATACAACCTTTGCCATTTACTTTAGCTTTCTCCCCAAACCAGAAAAAGAAATGATCATTCTTTAATTTTCAAGGATTTCCATTCTCTGACACCCATAATAAGCTAACAATATCAGTATCTTCCAAACACAACCTTCTGTGAACCATTTGCTCAAATACCTTTGGATTAACTTTGTCTCTATCTATATGTTTCAACACAAATTCAATTTTACTCTCAATACAGTAGCAACTAATGTCTCTAAACTTAACTTTCCCCTTATCAATGTTGCCACTGAAACATACAACACACAAAATAAAAAAACAGGGGAACCAAAATTGTTTCAAACAAAATATAATAATATATTAAAAATAAAATCATGGACAAAAAGGTTTGTATGGGGATTAATTTTTATGTAATATCTTTTTATGGGTACTAATATTTATTTTTGAAAACCCTAACTTTTCAGATTCGGTTCTTCATAGACAACAGAGAAAAAACAGAAGTAATCATGGAAATAGTGAAATTCGCATCATATCAAAGCACGTTATAAAAGAAAAAGCATTGAAAACACTTTGTCAGAGCATGCAAGCACAGATCTAAACAAAAACAAAGTTAGGGTTTCTAAAATGTTACCTGAACATGACCTTCTGCTTTGTCTCCATCGAGAAGATGAGTTTTGGTGAGTCTTTACTAAACAAAATCAAAAACTAAAAGGGAACAACTGATTTCTATTGATTGAAGATTGAAAAGGGAAAACCAGTCGCAGTCGTCCATTTTCTCTTCTCTGAACGAAAAGAGAACGAAAAGAAAATGAGAGATTTTTCTCTTTCTCTATCTCTTTAGGTTTAGATAAGGATTGTTTGGTAACTTTCCATTGTATTTTGACTGAGTAAAATGGGTTTGACTGACTAATGTGAGCCCTTCCCGTTTTTTTAACTTTGGGGGCACTTTTGAAAATTTGTAAAAAACGGGGGCATGAAAAAAAACGACCCCAAAAAACGGGGGTACTTTATAATTTTTCCCTTTTTTTTACCCACCTGGTTTGGGGCCTAATTAAACACATTATTTGGGTCATATAGATTACTTCATCTACCCAAAAGAAAGGAAAAGGGGTGTCTAAATTTGCTGAAACTACCAATTTACTTTCTATTAAATATTAATACTACTAGTTTACCCCCATTAAATCCCAATAATAAAACCTAAAACTAATTCAATTTCATTTATATTCCCCTCATCTACCGAATCTTCTTCTCTTCTTGTCCTTTTTTTTTTGAAACCAAAACATCGTCAATTATCGACGATCCAAAAACGATTAATCCTTTTTTTTTTCTTCTATAAAATGTGGAATCAACCACGAGTGAAGCATGCTACTAACATGAATTATCCTAGTGAGAGTAATTCCAGAATTGTTCAAGCGATTCGAAACAAACCGAAGAAGAAAACGGTTGATCGGAAGACGAACCGTCTTTGATCGCACAAGAAGAGGAAATGGCTCGAATCAGGTATTTTTCTATCAACCCAATCCTCTAAACTAGGTTTGAATAACATGCAATCGCTCAAAAATTGGAAATTTTGATATCAATTTTTTCCGGGTTTAACATAATCAGTTTATGTCAATGTACTTGTGAACCGATTGCATATAGAAACGGTTTATATTCATGCCCACAAAGACCGATTGTCATATATGTGTTTTCTGGTTCGAGAAATTTGGACCAGAATCAGTCAATGTTAATTCCCACATAGCCCGATTCAGTTACTGTAGGGATAATCGTTTTTCTGTAAAAATTTTTTTGTTAGAATCGGATTACATGTGTGTCCACAAAAACAGATTGTGTTGCCTTTAATTTCATAACTACTTAGCTCATAATCTTTTTACATGAGCACTTATATAAACCAAGTTTATGTGTTATGTTAGGAATCAGACTTTATATGTGTATCGAGTAAACCGATTCCCGTAAGAAAAAATGCCCAATTTTTCTGTAACTTTTTTTTTGTTAGAATCAGATTACATGAACACTTATATAAACCGATTGTTGATGTGTTATGTTAGGAGTCAAACTTTATATGTGTATAGAGTAAACCGATTGTATACCTTGAATTCAAAAATATGCATTGAATTCCATTGTTGTTTATCGCTTATCTCCGTATTCTCCAGGGAAAACAAGGGCAAGCCGAAAAGAAATATAAGATGAAAATGACTTTGATTCTCCAAAGAGTTTGGGATCTCGTCGAAAGGACGTAAAATTTTCAATGCTTCTCACCGAAGGGGCTCGGACCCAAAGCCAAAGGCATCCCCATCAATGACCGACCACCACAAGCAGAGTAACCAACACCAGAATAAACTAATTCTGCTACACCTATTGAAGAAGAAGGTGGTGATAGAGAAGTTGCTGAAGATGAAAGTGGTGAGGAGGAAGTTAATGAAGAAGAAAGTGACAAGGAAGTTGGTGAAGAAGAAACTAAGAAGGAAGTTGGTGAAGAAGAAAGTGACAAGCAAGTTAATGAACAAGAATGTGTGAAGGAAATTAGTGAAGAAGAAAGTGACAAGGAAGTTTATGAAGAATAAAGAAAAGTTCAAGAATAAGTCCAAGGAGGAGAAATTCAAGAACAATTCCAAGGAGGAAAAGTTCAAGAATAAGGAAATAAAGATGGTAGAAAAGAAGAAGAAAGGGGACCACATGCTCGACCCGTTGAAGATGTTTCCTCGCGGCCCTGATGATCTCGTTTACGAGTTACTCTGTAATGAAGGAAAGTTGTTATGGGGGTACAAAGAGAGTTGGGTTGATGTCATCTGCCATACCATAGAAACTACCTAAAACTTATGTTATGTAAGATAAAATTTATTATTCATGTAGTGTTTTGGTTATTGTCTATCGGATTTGTTTTTTTATAGGATCACAAGGATGTATTTCGTCGTATGAAGCCAGTAACGTCAGTGAGTATGATGAAGAATTGGCCACTAGAAGCACCAGAATCAACCATTGGAGAAGTTGAGGAAGTAATCGAGCTAGTCAAATCTACGGGGTTGTTGGATGCGGTTGAAATTTGGTTGTCAAGATTTACACGTTCACCAAGAATGTATTCCAATGGGATGAGGAGACGACCAAGTCAGAGATGCCAGATTCAAGAATTCCCATAGGAAATTGTCCTATACACGCTAATTTCCTAAACTATGTAATGAATATTTTGTTTCTGAAAATATGGTATAATCGGATTATATGGACATTTCCAAAAACCGATTCATACAATCAATTTTGTGTATACTAACAAAAACTGATTATGGGTTGACTTCATCAAATGAAAAAATGCAACCCAGAATCGGTTTACAATTGCACTAACATAAACCGATTCTTTGTTGAGTTTTTTTTTTTAAAAAAAATCATTTTTTTTTTCAAGTTTTGATGATGAGTTAACGGTAGTTGATTTCAGGGTTAACTTGATTAAACATCACTTAATCACCCAAATTAGCACTAATTAATCATGAGTAATTTTGCCATTTAATAAATTAGTTGGATAAAGGGTTATCCATTTTACTTCAAAATATATATTTTTGTCCTGTAGTCGTAGGCCCCAAATAATGTGCCTAAGCCCCAAACTAGGGAGGTTTTTTTATACGAAAAAATTTCATTGCTTAAACTGAATAAGAGACATTGTTTGCTTCCTCCAGTATTGTGCAAGCAGTAAAATTTGGGGGATATCCTATCCATAACTTGGAAACTTTAAAAACTTTAATATTCCTAGCCAAAGAATGCGCTGGCTTATTATAATTTCTTTTAATATACTTGCAATTTTATAAAGGGTTGTAGACAAGTTTGGTCCTAATATCTAAGATAATGGCCATCAGGTCTGCTATGCTCGGAGGTGCTTCTTCATTTCTGACGTCTTCAGTGTTGGCAACATCTCCAGCATTATTGGAGGAGGAGGAGTGTTGTTTTCCGGGGTGATATTCTGAGGAGGGTTCTCAGAATTTGCACCATTGATGTTACTGGAACTAGGATCAGCCCTTGCACCGGATCTAAGCTCTACCATGTTTTCAAAAGGTTGAAGAACTGAATTTTATCTGATTGAAGAATCTGATTTCGTGACGGAGAGGTTGATCTCCACATGTGGCTTCCAATTGTTAGTACCTAAAAATTACTTCTAGGAAAAACAAATGCACCGTTGTGGTACTTTCTCTTTAGGTTCGAAAATCAAAATCGAACAGGACAATCCTAAACCACGAAAGTAGCCATTCCGTCCTGCTTCGGTCACGATGAGAGAAAATGGGTTGATCTTAGGGGAGGTAAGTAGAAAAGTTAAAGAAATTGCAGTAGTATTGAATTGTGTATTTGGGTGTTGAACTATGAAGAATAACGGAGCTTTTTCAGTATGGAAAACTTATTCTATTTTCTGAATAGGCTAAGTAGCCTATTTATAGTATTTAGGATACACACTACTTTTCTCGTAAGTATTGGAAATGAAGATAAGGTGAGATATTTAGGGAAGTTTCCGGAAAAACCTCTTTTACCGTATCCATTATCTCTTCAACTGCTATAACCGTCACCACTACTTGTAACTTCTCATCATGGGGTGTTTCCACGTCGCATGTTGTTAGTAAACTACCAGACCAATAGCCTATGAAGAATCCTCCCATGTGACGTATTTGATGTTTCATAGGAATTAATGGAGTCATGGACTAACTCTTGTTTTGTCTAAATCATAGTCTTCTATATGCCACATGTTTGATTGAGTTTTATGGATTTGTTGTGAAAACATCTTGTCCACATCCAACTAGGACACCAAACGTGTACCGTGGCATGTTTATAACCTATTAATTTGCTAGAAGATATCTTGGCACGTTAATAGTTAGTTATAGTGCTAAATATTAGCATGGCATGCTAATGGCGTAAAAGTAGTATAACATGTTCATTCTTTTCCACAACAGTTAAGATGGAAATAGATATCTGCCACAATCTTAGAATGATGCATTTGGGTGCTAAATAGTCCCATAGAATGTATCACGATATGCTCGTGGCCTAATTGTGGCGTTGAAATAGCAAGTGGCATTGTGGCCTAATATAGCGCTAGGGTTTGGCACGCCATAGCCTATACTGGCGTTAAAATTATCCTAGCAGGCTGAGGTTCAAAAGACATCCTAATACATTTGGCCTCAACTGCAGCAGTTGAGATTAAGCCTTGATGTAGTTGTAGGCGTAGTATGGAATGACGTGGACTTTTATGGCGCTAAGGTTTGGCACGCCATGGCCTAAAAGGACGTTAATATATGCCACTGGAAAACTGTGGCCTTAAAGTGGCTTAGTATGTTTGGCCTTAGCTACAACGGCCGAGATGAGGATGTTGGGGCCATAACTCGATCACGAGCACAACAAGTCAAGGTGTGACCTATTGGAGATGTTGTGGTATATTCTGGACCTAAGGTGGCGTTTGGCATATTCTGAACCTAAGGTAACGCTAAAATCAGCTTAACAAGTTGTGGCCTTAAAAGTGGTCTAATATTCTCAGGGCCACCCTCGGTGATTAAGATCGAAATAATTGGATCTTATCTTGGCCATGGACGTCTAAGACATATGTACAAATTTGCACCATGTTTGCGACCATCCATAATGGTTGGGCCAATGTATATTTAGCCGTGGCTCGAGGTTGGCCGACTAGGGCATGTAAGTGGCGCAACTTGGCCATAGAAAATAAACAATGACTAGGGTTTGTCCTCGACTCAGTTATGACTATTGGAGTGGCCATGAAGTTTTATCTCAACCTAGGTGACTGAGTTAGGAATTTAGATTATAATATAATTGTGATAACTATCTAGGTTAGGATTTTAATGGACTTGTCCGGCTATGGACAATTATTAGGTCAAAGGATATTGACCATTATTTTATTTCAACTAGGGTAGCTAGAGCTAAGTTGAGATTAGCTGGAGCTAAGTTGAGATCAAATCTTCTAAATAGTTGACTGTTTATGACCCTTTAATAGCATATTAGAGTTTTGTAGACTTGGCCGGTTGGAATAGAGAGTTTTAGATTGGCCGGGACTCTTTGTAACGTACTAGGGTTTGGCGGTGACCCTTAGTATCGTATTTAAGGTTTAGAAACTTGGACACCACGTGTATATGATATGTAGGAGTAGTATGGGCCATGTTATGTACTTGTCCGTGGCTTTCCAATGTCATATGGGGCGGTAATTCTTAGAGAATATCTTGGTTGAACCCAGCAAGCGTTGGTATGTCAAGTTTGGTTGTCATATTTTAGTATCAAAACTCATCTAGAGTCACTTGATTAAATACTAGAGTCAACTTCGTTTAGGTCAGGCTAGAAAATCTAGGAATGTTGAGACGTACAAGTATTACTCCGAAGACCTGAAGAAAGTGAAGAAGTGACGACTATAAAGACAACATCATCCTTCCACTTGAGGTTAGTAATATTGACTTGATCTTGTTTCCATTCCTAACGTATCTTTCAAGTCGGATTATATTGAAAACATAACATGTGAAAATGTATATAAATAATACTCTAGTGGTTAGACTTGGTCGTAACATTATGATCAAAGTGTCAAGGAATTTATTGAATTACGAAGTATAATGCCTATCTTTTGAACTTCGTAACGACATCAACATAATATATTGTTACTTGATTATGTGTGCATTATATAGTTATGATTTTACCCTAGGAAAAAATATTTTATAACATTTGTTTAAAGGAAGTACATATATGAACTTGTTTCATAATCGAAAGGAAATCATGATTGTTCGGGTTCTTTATTGAATATCTTTTGAATGACCAATATAAGACTACAAGGTAGAACCTATCTTAACTTGTTAAGATTTATGGTATAACCGGTCATAGCCTATATAATATAGCTAGTTGTAATCGGTCACAAGTTAAATTGGAAATCAAGGTGTAACCAACCACAAGCTATATTGGAATATAAGTTGTAACCAGTCACAAATTACTTTGGGATCCAAGGTATAACCAGTCACAAATTACTTTGGGATCCAAGGTATAACCGGTCACAAGATGAATTGGGAAGTTAGTAGTAATCGGTCACAAGCTACTTTTGGGAAGCAAGGTGTAACCGATCACAAGCTACTTCGGGAAGCAAGGTGTAACCGGTTACAAGCTACTTTGTGGAGAAAGGTGTAACCGATTACAACTGTCTTGGGAATCATGTTATAACCGGTCACAACATATTTTGGAGTGATGGTTTAATCGGTTCCATAAGCAAAACCAAGTTTCCATGATTCACATATTTCTTCATGATGTGTGTGAATTAGGGTTTCGGTTTTTCTAAGATGAGAAGCTTCTAGATGTCGACATTATTTGAACATGTATATAACTCTTATCATTAATTTTTCAAAGATATTCCTTGATACTCAAGGTGATCCCTTGTTCGAAAAAAGTGAAAAACATTTAATTATGATTTTCATTATATATGTTTTAATTACCAGAAATTAAAGCACATCCAATGGAAAATATTAGTTAGTTAATGTGCTAGACTAATAATAGAAATTTTCTATGAGAATTTTCGGAATTATGGTTTGGCATTTAAGTGGAAATAGGAAAACCAAAATTAGGTACTTTAATGAGAATATTTTTGGTTTTGGAATTTCCTTGTTGTTTAAACAACCTTGGTGTATAAATATTTGAGTTTGCATTTCTTGCAAACTATCCTAAGAGCCAGGCAAACTTCATTCTTGTTGTTTCTGGTGGATCCATCTACCTAGAGAGGAAAGTACCCTAATTAGTTGAAATCTCTTACGACCGCTCGTTTAAATACTTCTGTGGGACCATGAATCTCTACGAGTACCGTTGGTGGGAAACTAGATAATTGCATTGATAATGTAGTTTTAGATTGTTGATTTGATTGACTAATGGTTGTTAAAACTTTGATTGCACCTAGTTTGTTTATTCTTGAGAACCTTCTCTTCTGATATAAGGCTCACTCAAATTAGATCAAAGTATTGGCGGTATCTTTAGATACATCTTCGGATATAAAGACATCTTGTGATAATCCATTGTACAAAATCCGTTCTGTGCGTGATTGATCACAAGAGGTTTCAAGTGGTTTTGTGCAGGTTATTATTGAAGAAAAACGAATATTTGAAGGCGACGAAGTTTTTCTTATTAGTTTTTGTATCTTGTGAATTGTTTGTACAGACCCTGATCGGCTGGGATCCAACTAGAATCGTCTTTATCTTTGATAAACTTGATTGATTAGTTGCGTGAGATCGGCGTCACCTTATCTCTTTGAGATATATATATTAATTGATTGTGAATCTAGAGTTTGATATTTCGGTAATCAAAAGATAGATTGATCTAACCAGACAAAGGATTTTATTAGATTAAACAGAAGAGCCTTTGTAAACGACTCATAATATCTTATTACCAAGATTGAATAGAGTGGGTACCAAACAGATTTATCCTTTACTGATTAGAATAATAATGACTAAAGGATTGGTGATTCACATGCGTGACTCTAAAAGTCCAAGGCGCATGGATACTGAGGAAACTAAGTAGCTAGGGTAGTTTACTTGGTCTCAGCTATACGAAGTTGGTATTAGATTTTGTATAACGGCTTAATTCTGAAAGTATTCAAAACTGGACTAGGTCTCGGGATTTTTCTGCATTTGCAGTTTCATTGTTAACAAAATCTTGTTGTGTCATTTACTTTATTATTCCGCATTATGATTATTTTATTATAATTAAAGTAAATTGTACTTGTACCTTAATCCGTAACACTTGATATTGATCCTATAGAGTTTCGGTTATTACCGAACCTATTATCAAGTGATCACTTCATTGTGGTATCGTCTCGATCTTGAATCCATAGTCAATTACACAAGTGATATTGTTGTTGTATTGTCTCGATCTCGTATCCATAGACGATCACACGAAATGTGTACCGAAGTTGTTGTATTGTCTCGACTCTGTCCATAGACGATCACACTTGGTAAATGACTTATAGGTTGATAAATAAAATATTGTGGTGTATTTGGGTACCCTCATCTTTTCAGTAATAGCTATGCCATGGACTTGGCCATGGTTGGCCAATGTCCATGAGCCATGATATCTATGCCATGGACTTGGCCGTGGATATCTATGCCATGATAAACCTCTGAGTTGCAGAAGGTTTTTCAGGGGAGTTGGTCTCAACTGATCAAGGTGATTTGAGCTTGGTAAGCTAGGTCACAGACTTTGCCGCAACTAGCCGAGATGATATGATCGTAGCAGTTAGGCTGTAGATCTGACCAAGGCTTGGCCGAGTTGTATGAGCCATTGAAACTACGCCACATACTTGGACAAGGCCTGGCCAAGTTGTAAGAGCTGTTTTAGCTATGCCACAGACTTGGCCAAGGATAGGCAAGTTATAAAAATTATGATGATCAAGGAATAAAATTGGCCATGACTTGTCCAAGGTCCCATGAGCTATGGTAGTTGTGCCACGGACTTGGCCGTGACTTAGGGTTTTGAATTGCGGCAGATGTCGTGCCCAGAGTTTGATAATGTCATTCGGGTAAGAATTTGAATACGAAAGTGCCAATATGACATGGGAGTTTGCAACTTGAGACGATGTTCGATATGACTTTGTATTAAATATGATACCTTCAGTAGCATATATATTTTGTACATGCAAAGACCATCTGAAGGGTAGTCATCACCAACATCAGTGGTAACCTGAGGACAATATTGCTCTATACTAGCGATCAATTCGTCTAGGAGCTTTCCAATCAGTATGATAGAGTATTAGTAATGAAATACTCCGCATATATATATATATATATAGAATGCCGACAATTAAGCCAGTTAAGCCTTAGCACATATATATACTTATAGACGTGTCTCTGGTACAAGGTCATTGACGAATTTACAAGTTTTTCCCTTGTCAAAAACTCACCATCAACAACCCATCATGGCGGAACTAGACTTTGTCTCTGGTCCGGACTTGAGCATTTTTTACCCCGGTTTAAGCCTAAAATTTATACATGTTTTATGGCCCAACAGAAAAAGGTAGTGAAAAAAATGGATTTTGGGCTTTTACAGGGCGACTAAAAGGGTAAGTCAGATCCTAATTAGACCCCCACTGCCCATGTAGATAATGTTTTTCACAATGAGTCTTTTTTTACTTCCATTGGAAGATGCCAAGATGGAGAGTAGAGATAAAGATCCTGAAGTAGCCTTTTTTTTTTTTAGTTTCTGTAGACCCTATGTCCTTTATTACCGCATGTTTAATGTTCTCATTTGTTTTTTGACCATTCAAAGAGAGGGTAAAGAGAGTATATTTTTACTTTCTTTTTCATACAAAAGATGTATAGGAGACTAAAAAAGAAAAAAAAAAGGAAAAAAAAGAAGAAAGAGTTTGGATAATATTTTGGAGGCTTTGCTTGATACAAGAAAGGACTGTGGACAGAGGTGTAAATTGGGCTGTGCTAGCACGAGCACAGCCCAGCACATCACGCTAAAATTTAAGCACAATTTGACCAAAGACGTGACTTAGCTTTCAAAGACGGCAAGACATCACGTTAGTTAAATGGGACGTGCGGGTTTGACTAATTGGCACAAAAGTAGCACAAAGACAAAGACGTGGCACGGATAAGCACGTGGGCTCCACCAAAGACAACACGTTAAGAGAGCACGTCATAACATGTACAAATACACCATATAACAAGGCATAATACATCACATTTTTGTATATTTCACAAAAGAGTCACTATTCTAGCTAGTTTTTAACATTTTATGTTGGCTTATTTATAACAACACATATAATACCTTAATATTTGGAAAATATATTTCAATATCGTTGTTATAATGTCGTCACCTATATTTAATAAAACATTAATTTACATGACAATAATCCAATTTTATATTTGATGGGCTATTTCTTTTTATTGAATAAACTTGTTAATTTTACTTGAAATAATTTCAAATGATATGTTGTCTAATTAAATTCTTGTGATAATGTCTGACTTAATGTATACATTAAGTGATTTCAAATTGTTTATAACACGTGTGCAAGCACGGCACGTTTATTCGTGTGTTGTGCCTAGCTTTTGACTAGTAAAACACAGCACGGCACAGCACGTTTACATCGTTGGCACGGCACGGCACGGCACATGGCACGTGAAGCACGCGACTTCGTGTGCCGGGCTGTGCCGGGCCGGCACGTTTTACACCTCTAAGTGTGGATGATAATATCTAAGCAAGCAATCAACTCCAATATTTTCTAATAAAAATTATTAAAAATAAAAAAACTCACTAGGAGAATTAATTGAAAAAAATCAAGAAAACAAAAACAAGATAGGCTAGGACTGTCCTCGAGAGGGAAAAAAAAAGAAGAGAAAAGAAAACAATGACAAAAAGCTAAAATTATCTGAATTGATAACCAAACAGACTAATATTTGGCAAAGAGGGGATCCAAATTAAATCTTGGGAGGTGGTAACACTATAAGAAACCAGATTTTTTGATGTAGGTGGAAATGCTAACAAGCAGTACTACAGATTTTGTAGATAAGTTCATGAGTGTTGGTTTTTTGCTTTTGTCTTAGTCGTACGAGGCTTTTTAGATGGCTTTTTTGTACTGGGTTTGGTTCACTAATTAACAAAAATATGTGATTAAAAAAGAAAAAGACTACATCTGTCATTCTCCAGCGTAACCCGCATAAAATGGTGACTCATTCCTGTTTGAAATATATATTTAAAACATAAATTGATTTTAATTTAAGAGTGCTAGAGCATCGCTTAGTCAAACTCACAAATTTTGGTATGTTAAGTTTGTTATCAATTTTAGTACATCAAAATTTTGTCTTGCTAGTTTGGAAACAAGCTCTTTATCTTCGAATTTGGAAATGCATTTATACCCAACAAATCTGGGTGTATTTCTGTGCTCAAGCAAATATCCAATTGCCTACCTTTTCGAATTTGCTTGAGTTGCATAAGTTTTGGCTTGTCTACAACGGTTCTTCTTGCGTTAAAGTTGTGTGGAGATGTATCCCTGCAAGCATTTGCTGGAATGTCTGATTCAAAAGACATTCTAGATGTTTCAACGGTAAGAAAAGATCAGTTGACGTACGGATTGCAAAGTCATGAGATCCTTTCACTGGGCTTCTTCCAATCATAGTTCTAACTTTAATAATTTGTATCTTCAAGATGTAATTGCTAACCGGAAGCTTTTGCTGTTTGATCATCTCCAATGGCTCTGAGGTTTTGGGTTTTTCTTTGTTGTTATGTTTTTTTTCCTGCTTGGCGGCTTGCTTTGTACATCTCTTGTAATTAGCCTATCTTCTTAGTACATTTTCTATTTAATCAAGCAAAAAAAAGATAATGACGGTTAAAAAATAAAATCTATAACTGTCACAACAACCATTGTGTACGAATAATGTTTTTATAATCTTTTCAACTATTTTTATAATCTTTCAGAGACTTGATGATGTCAAATTCCAAATCCGATCAGATAATTCAACAGAACTTCTAATCGGAAGATATGACAAGGTAAAGTCTACTTTTATTGTAGTTTACATGGATGATTGCAAGTTGCAACGAGGGTGCCTTTGAGATCTGTAAATCTAAGAAGATAGGGACCACTAGTCTAGGGTATCAAAAAAAAAATAATCTGTAAATCACTTCACATAGAGAAAATAAGAAATCACACCAAATTCTTATTTATAGCACGTGTACCAAAGCTTATATGTAGAAAACTAGAGTCACTAGACAGCATTCCCTCCTAGCTGAAGGTCTTCGTCCTTATTTAGAGGGACATAATACCCAAGGTAATAGCCATCCAAATGATCAGAAAGGCTACACTTATCAGTGTTCTCTTTGTGATATGACTTGCAAACGAAGTAGACGATTGTTTGCGTTACTAGGCCAAAGTGACTGACTATCACCAGCAACAACAAGAAACAAATTCACAAAATCACTCGTACAACCATAGCCAATGATTCCCCATGTACGACCAGCGAGCTAAAGGAAAATACTGTGGCCATATTACAGATTAGCAGCAGAAAAAATGTGATGAAAACAATCCAAAAAATACCCTTAATTAAGTTCTTGCCCTTCTTGAGAGCTTTAATTCCTCTAATGTCTTCCAAAACCGATACTACACTGGCCACATACCAAATCAATCTGATGTAAATGGCTCCAATCATGTAAGGGATGAGTAAAATAACGACTATAACAGACATCTTTTTAGTTGATTTCAGAGCGACTTGGTCCGACAAGATTCCAGATACTACAAACAGAATCACCATTAGTATGACTAGTAAAAAGTTATACACAAGCGAGATTAAGAAAAGCCACAAGAAAGTGATCATGAGCCTATTCCATAATTTAGGTACTGCAATCATAACTTTCTTAAAAGTGATATCTTTGGAAAAATAGACACAATCTACCGTGTAAACAATAGCCGAAGTCAATAGTTGGAAGAGAACGAGAATGGAAGAGCGTGAAGATTAGGTAGTAGGGACTGTAGGATTAGAATATCGCGACATCAGTACTTCGCGAGATTAATAAACGACAGCATTGCGAAATGTCTCAATGGGTAATATAAATGACGGAATGAATGACGATAACCAAAACACGGGAAAGATGTGAAGACCTAGCGAGATTTAGGATAGTTGCGAGATTATATAATTGTACACTTGCGGTATTTCGCAATTCATTCCCGAAAATAAAGGACAGCTTAGCTGTCGTCCAATGTGTAATACCCTATATAAGGAGTCGAACAGAACTGTTGAAGGGATCTTTTTTTCGAGTGTTAGGCAAGTCATTAGGAGAGAGAAAGTTTGTGGTGATTGTAATTTCTTTAGCACTTTTCCATTATATCTTGTAAACATTCAAAGAATTAATCAATAAAAATCATAGTTGTCCATCTTCAAATGTCTTAGTTGTGTGAATTCTAGTGAGGGGTGTAGTGTAGGATTTCCGCAACTACATATTGGCGCTAGAAACGAGGGGAGCGATTGAAGATAAGAGATTGATATTGTCACTAAAATTGTTTAAATCAAGAGTATGATGGATAAATTGGAGAAAGCCAGAATCAAAGAGAGTAATGGAGAATTGGAATGTAATATGATTACAAAAACAATGGTTAATGAATTTCATGAAAGTATCAGAGGAAGAATACACAAAAGAGATTTTGAAGGAAAGAAAATTATAACAGCAGAGAAGACGTCACCCTTGAAAGAATGGGAAAAACAGAAGATCATGTTCACAGCAACGGAGATATCAAGAGAGAATTTAAATCACGCATCTCCACTAGTAATTACAGTAAGTGCAAGCAAAGAAGAAGGAAAATTAACAAAAACAATAGAAGAATGGACGATAAATAGAACTTTGGTGGACACAGGGAGTTCAGTGAATATAATGTTTTATCATGCTTATAAACAATTGGGATACAAAGTTGAAGAAATGACTTCCGCAACATATCATATTTATGGTTTCGGCAAATCCATAACAAAACCTAAAGGGAAATAAAAATACGAATTTTGTTGGGAGAAATTGAAACACATGTGACGTTATGTGTAGTGGATATGGAATCACCATATAACATGCTGTTGGGAAGACCATGGATACATGCAATAAAAGCTGTAGCATCAACATTTCATCAATGTGTCAAATTTCCTATACCGAGTGGAATTGGCGAAATCAGAGGAGATACCGATAAAGGAAGGATATATCATCAAATTGAAGTAAAACATTATGAAGAACAGGTGAAGAGGCGAAAAGATCGCAAGAAGATGGCAAAAGCAGCGAAAAAGGAAGAAGAATTTAGAACTTACATGATAAGAGCAGAAGAAGGAAAAGGAATATATGGCGAAGAGAATGAACTCGCGAAGGAAGTAAAAGGACCAACACCCATGGGAGAACCGAAGACTAACTACATTGCGGCAGAGCCAACAAAGGAAGTGAATATCGGAACTGAAGAAGAACCCAAGATGTTAAAAATCGGGACTAAAATGGAGATAAATGAGGAAAAGAAGACTATTGATTTGTTGCGAGATTATAAAGACATCTTCGCGTGGGATATGGATGAGATGCCTGGAATAGATCCATCTGTAGCGTGCCATAAATTAGAGATTGATAAAAATGCAAGACCATTCAAGCAGAGAATTAGAAAAATTGCAACAACATATCATCCTCAAATAGAAGAAGAATTACAGAAGATGCTTGATGCTGGAATTATTAGATAAGCAAAATACCCCGAATGGATAGCGAATATGGTCGTAGTCCCAAAGAAGAAAAAAGGGATAAGAATTTGCATAGATTTTACCGATCTAAACAAAGATTGTCCAAAAGATAGTTTTCCTTTGCCAGATATTCCGCAAATGGTTGAGTCGCATAGGAAATGAAAGAATATCTTCTCTTGATGGATACAAGGGATACAATCAAATCCCTCTCGCTGAAGAAGACCAAGAGCATACTGCCTTTTTCGCTCCAAGAGGATTATACTGTTACACAAAAATGCCATTTGGTCTGCGAAATGCTGGTGCAACATACCAAAGGATGGTAGAAAAAGTGTTCGAAAAATGGATACATAAAACACTAGAGGTATACGTAGATGACATGTTAATAAAAAGTAAAGAAGCAAAAGATCATGTACGGTAGTTGAAGGAAATTTTTGAACAAATGAGGCATTTCAACATTAAAGTAAATCCGGAAAAATGTACCTTTGGGGTGGCATATGGAAAATTTTTAGGATACATTGTGTCAAAAGAAGGAATACAAGTCGATCCAGAGAAAGTACAAGCAATTCGCGATATGCCGACACCAAAGAATAAGTGAAAGATGTGCAAAAGTTAAATGGACTATTAGCTTCGCTAGGAAGATTCATCTCGCGATCATCGATAAGTGCAAGCATTTTTCAACATACTTAAAAAGGGAGCGAAATTTAGGTGGACAGATGAATGTGAAAAGGCGTTACAAGGAATAAAAGAACATTTAATGGATATATCAATCTTACAAAAAGCAGAGCCAGGGGAAGAATTACTAATTGATCTTGCGACAACCTCGCATGCACTAAGCGCAGTGTTACTGCGAATGGACGCAGGAGTGGAAAAGCCAATCTATTACATCAGCAAAACATTCAATGCCGCGGAGAAAAATTATTCAAAAATTGAAAAACTAATCTTAGCATTAGTTTACGCAACATTTAAACTTCGCATCTACTTCGAAGCACACATGGTTAAGGTAATGACAAAAGTACCAATTGAGTCAGTAATAAAAAATTCAAAAAGGTCAGGAAGGGTTGAAAGATGGAATGCACAAGTAAGTCATTGCAAACTCAAATATGAAATACTATCCTCACCCAAATCACAAGTTATTGCAGACTTTTTAGCAGAATTTCCATTGGAAGAAGATGAAGCAGTGGAAGAAATGATGGATATAGAAGAAGAACATGGAAATCCAAGGGATTTATTAACTGAGCCAAACAGATGGGAAATATTGGTAGATGGATCGTCAAATGGAGAAGGTAACGGAATTGGGATCATTGTAATTTCGCCAGAAGGCAATAAAATGGCTTTTTCTTTCAGATTGGAATTTGCATCTACCAACAATGAAACAGAGTATGAAGCTATAATACATTCTTTGCGATTTGCAATAGAAATGAAGTTGGAAAATGTAAGAGTCACCAGTGATTCCCTAGTTAGCTATTCGCCGGATAAAAGAAGAATATACTACAAATGAACCATCAATGAAAAAATACAAAAAACTTGTTGAAGAATTATCGGCGAAGATACCAAAAATAAGATGGAGACACATATCAAGAAGAGACAATAGACTCGCAGATGCCTTTGCTTTTATATCAAGTATGATGACAGATCCAACTGCGAGATGCATAAAAATACATGCAAATCTATCACCGTCAATCAACAAAGAAGAAGAAGAAGAAGCGGAAGTAATGCTCATAGAAGGTGGAACACAAAGACCCTATTGCGAAGATTGGAGAACAGAACTTCATGCTTATCTAATGAAAGGAGAAACGCCAAGAAATAGATTAGAGATGCACAAATTAAAAAGTCGTGCAACAAATTATGAATTACGAGACGGGGTGTTATACCTAAGATCCTTTAATGGACCCTCGCTTAGATGTTTAACACGAAAAGAATGAGACGCAGTGCTAAAAATGTTACACAGTTGGGATGCTGGCAATCATAGTGGCGGAAGGTCTTTAGCACATAAGGCAAAAATGCAAGGCTATTATTGGCCATATATGCATGAAGATGCGAAACAAATATCAAGACGTTGCGAAGATTGTCAAAGGCACGGAAAGAAAATACATGCACCAGGAGCACCATTAACTTCTTCAACAAGTGTATGGCCTTTTGGAAAGTGGGGGTTAGATATTGTAGGACCATTTTTACAGTGTACATGGGGCATAGGAGATATCCGATTGTCGCTACTGATTATTTCACAAAGTGGGCGTAAGTAAAAGCAAGACAACACATTCGCGATAAAGATATTTTTACCTTCATATTCGAAAACATAATATGCGATTTGGAATTCCAAAGACGGTTGGTATCCGACAATGGGAAACAGTTTGAGGGACAAAATATAGAATTGTTGCTTAATGCATTCCAAATAAAATGTGGGAAGTCAACTCCTTTATACCCGCAGGCCAATGGACAGGCGGAAGCAACAAATAAAACAATCGCAGATATACTGAAGAAGAAGTTAGAAGGACATAATAGAGCATGGTGTGAACAAGTGCATAATGCAGTATGGGCTTACAATACAACAAGGCGAGAAGCCACGGGAATGTCGCCATTTTGTCTAACATATGGAGTTGAAGCTGTACTTCCGACAGAAGTTATTATTCCAACAACAAAGAGAGAAGCTTGGGAGAAACATCTTAGTGCGGGTAACATTTTGGTTAAATTAGATGAATTAGAGGAAAATAGAGAAAGAACACTACAACATATGGAGAATTACCAGCGAAGATTAGCCAGAGAATATAACAAACATGTCAAGACACGCGAATTTCAACCAGGTGATATGGTATTGAGAGAAACACCAATATATCAGCGAGAAAGTGGTGGCAAGTTGGCGAAAAAATGGGATGGACCTTATATCATCAAGGAGATAGTTGGAACAGGGGCATATAGATTAATGGATCCCGAGGGCAAAGATGTGGGCCAAAGATTGGATAGACCATGGAATAGATTGTATCTCAAGAAATATTACCCATAGAAGATGGAAGGAAAAGAGTAAGTTGCGAAATATTGAATGGAAGAAATGAAATGAATTCATATGAAATGTTCCTGCGACAGAGTGATTGCGAAATTGCATAAAATAAAGAAAGAATGTGCGAATATCTCGCAAATAAAATAACAAGAGATAATCAAAAATGAATGATTGAACGAATTGACAGAAATGAAAGAATGAGTGAATGGGACGAACCTTTATGGCGTACACCCTAGTTCGCGAATGATATTTCGTAAGAGGCAAATGTAAGACCTAAAGTGCGTCATATAAGGGGGTATCTCTTGACATGGCTCAGGGAAAAGGTTACACCGCCCATGGAACCCGAGTCATGAAAATTTGGGGTCAATAAAGCCCATCCGGGGGAGATACCTTGGATTTCCAACTATATATATAAGGTTATACCTGGTTGGACGACCGAGGGTCTCTTCCAAGGAGTCGAGTGTATGACCAAGGCGCCGAGGTACACGGTTGAGCCAAGAGTGCCCGGGGCATTTGAAGTGTCTCGGCCATTCTTGGCAAGTCTTGGCACATGCTGCACTCGTCCCGAAGAAAACTCCACTTAGGGTGCAGTCTCATAACCATAAGCCCTATAGGTATAAGGGATAAGAGGTTGCGAAAACAACTGGTTGTTGTTAAGACCGGATGGGAGGAGCTAGTCTTGTATGGCCGATGTACGCGTCCTTGAAGGGGCAACCAGGGAGATGATAAGGGCGGCACCCTCCATTAGGGAGCTGATAAGTGTCTTAAGACGCAAATGTCATGAGGCTCTATTTTCGCAAAGAAAATTTAGGCTTGTCATATTTGTGCGATGATCCTGAAGAGGCAATAATACTAACGCGAGGGTAAGACGAGATCAATGGGTTTTTACATGAAAGTGTAAAGACGTCCTGCGATTTCGTCGCAAAGACGGCAATGTCATGGGGCTTTACGTTCGCAAGAACATTTAGGCCTATCATATTGTCGCAAGAAAAATATCTGCGAGAGGAAAAATACTAAAGAAATGATAAGACAAGATCAATGGGTCATTACATGAAAGTGTAAAGATGTCCTGCGATTTTGTCGTAAGACGGCAATGTCATGGGACTTTATGTTCGTAAGAATATTTAGACCTGTCATATTGACGCAAAAATGAGGGGTGGAAAAATAAGACCTTTAACTAGGAAGGCAAAATAATACCACACAAGAGCAATGATAAGGCAAGATCAATGGGTCATTACATGAAAATGTAAAGACGTCATGCGATCTTGTCGCAATGATGAAATTCAACATAAATGAAGATAATGGAAAACAAAATATCAATTATTAAAAATTATACTCGTTGAAAGAAAGAGTAATAATAAGCAGATGAACACATCTAAAAGATCTAAAAGATGATTGAAGTACGTAAGGAAGTAACAGTACAAGAAGAAAAATTACAAGAGAAAGTCAATTCTCAAATATCAGTTTTTTCACCAGAAGGAGATACTGGGCTTTCTTCAGCAACTTTATCCATTTTTCATTGATTATTATATTTCCACCAGATCCTCCCTCACCCAGATCATCATTGACAGTTTTACTAGGAGGGATTGTCTCTTCATTTGCGAGCTCTTCACCACTATTGTAGTCAAAATCGCTGTCAGGAGAATTAGGAACTTCATCGTCGCTTACTTCCAGAGGTTCGATACATACAGGATCAAGAGATTTAGATAGTAGAACATCATTCACAAGAACTTCGGCCTTAAGATGAAATTGACGAAGGAGTGCTTTCTGATGATTTCTACTCTCTATATCTTTACAGTCAGACATATAATCGAATCTTCTTTCTGCACGATCGCGAGAGCGAGCAAGGGAAGCAGTGAGTATTCCATTTTCTTTGCGAATTTTTGAATAGTCAGATTTTAGAGTGGCAATAGAGGAATGAAGATTTTTCTCAGAATCTGCAAAAGAAAAGAACATAGAAAATTATTCATATTTTTGGAATTCGTAAGGAAAATATCACAAAATAATAAGTAAATGGATTAAGGTAGTCAAATAATATGACTACCTTCCTTTTGCGAGGTAAGATATTGGATTAAAGCCGAACAATTATTCTCCAAGTGATCCATGGCATTATCAAAATTATCTCCAATTAAACCTTTCAGTCGAGATCGCAAGCTTTTTTCGTTCGAAACAAGTAAGGCATTTTCTTTCGCAAGAGAAGAATTGGACTTTTCTAACTTGGAACATTGATCCTTGAATTGGTTTGCCTTTACACTTAAGGTTATTCTACCCTGGATAAGTTTATCCTTCTCGGCAGTAACTTCTTCGAGTTGATTTCTCAGCGAACGAAGAGATTGTTCTTGTTCTTTACATATTTTTTGACAAACATCAGACTGTTACGAGTAAATCGCCACCTTGTTTGAAAGAGTTCGCTTCTCTTGAGAAAGAATTCCATTCTCATCTGATAAAGTTTCCAACTCCAAATTAGCTTTAGTCAAAGAGTAAGAGAGGCGAGATAATTCATTACTTAATGAGCCTTGTTCCTGAACTAAGTCGGCATTTTCTTTAGAAATATTATCTATTTGATCAACAGAATATGTATGAAGATTATCTAATTGGTTATATTGCTCCATCCAAGCATCTCTATCCATTCGAGCTTCTTCCACAGTAGATTCCAACTGATATATCTCCATTTTTCGCTTCTGATTTAAAGCTTCATGGCGAACAAGGGCTTGAGGTTCAAAAAAAAAAAAAAAAAAAGGAGAATATAGAGGAAAGATTGTACCTTTCAATTCTTCGTTCTTCTTGCGAAGATTATCACGATCCAGCGAAACATTTTGAAGTTTTTGATTCTCAAGTTGGAGAATATTACACTTTGCAGTCATAGCTTGAGATCGGTCTTCAAAGTATTAACTTCTTGCTCCAAAGATGTTTGCGAAATTCTATCGGAGCCAAGGTATTTGCTCAAAATCGCAGACATCAGATTTGATAGGATCGACAGAAGTCTTCTTGGCATCATTCACAATATCTGATAGAACTTTGAAGGCCACATCTATTCCTTCCAAATTTTCTTTAGTAAGAGGGATTTGCTCAGATAAGGAAGTAAAGGCGATAGAAGAAGGAAGAGATGAGTCATTTTTTGTTAAAGGAATATCATGAGAAGTGGAAGTCTCTTGAAGATCAATGACTGGAGAAACGGTAGAGGCATTGACAATAGAAGAAGAAATGGGTTCATTCGCAGCGGGACTGTTATGAGGGATTTGATCTATGAAAAATTCAGGCATATGAGTGCTATCATTAACAGTATTTTCGGAAGAAGAGACATTAGGTTTATCTTGCGAAGATTTCGCAGGAGGAGTTGTAAGTTTGAATGTAGGAAAGGAAACAACAGGTGCAACAGGTTTAGAACGGCGAGGCTTCTTGGGGGACCTATCAACATTTCCGTCATCCTGCGAATTACAAGTTAAATAAGAAACAGAAGCAACAATATTGTTATTAAAAGAGTAAATGTTTCTTAAATACCTTGTTATTCGCAGGCTTTCTTTTAGTGACAGTGTTTTTCGGTTGCGAACCCATGGAGATATTAGGGTTCACAATGGTGAACTTGGTGCTAGATTTGTTCTTGCTAAAACAAAAACAGCAGGGGAACCATTAAAAGAAGAACAATATCAAAACAAAACAACTTCAATAAAAGAGATCAATCACAAAGTAATCAAATTCATCAAAATTAACAAACCTTGACGGCTCCATAGAAACAGTAGCAGAAGAATAATGGCATAAAAACGATGAAGAAGACGATGAAGAAAAAACAGCAGTAAAAAGTTGCAGACGATGAAGAAGACGAAGTAAAAGAAAAGAAATACTTTCTTAAGGAATTCCCCTTTAAATAGACAAGAGAGGAGTAACTGGATAACATTAAATGTGCCGGTAAAAAGGAAATGATTTGGACACGTGTAAACAATCACCCTTAATCCACGGGACTTTGTCGGCAAAAATTGGTGAAAAACAAGCGGTTGCGGCATTTCAGAATACTGGTTCTCATGACATTCTCTTCTTCGCAGACAAGACATGAGAAGAGGCAAGATGTAGGATCGAATATCGCGACATCAATACTTCGCGAGATTAATAAACGACAAAGCATTGCGAAATGTCGCAATGAGTAATATAAATGACGGAATGAATGACGATAGCCAAAACACGGGAAAGATGTGAAGACCTAGCGAGATTTAGGATAGTTGCGAGATTATATAATTGTACACTTGCGGTATTTCGCAAGTCATTCCCGAAAATAAAGGGGAGCTTAGGCGTCGTCAATGTGTAATACCCTATATAAGGAGTCGAATAATCCATTGAAGGGATCTTTTTTTCGAGTGTTAGGCAAGTCATTAGGAGAGAGAAAGTTTGTGGTGATTGTAATTTCTTTAGCACTTTTCCATTATATCTTGTAAACATTCAAAGAATTAATCAATAAAAATCATAGTTGTTCATCTTCAAATATCTTAGTTGTGTGAATTCTAGTGAGGGGTGTAGTGTAGGATTTCCTGCAACTACAGGGACTGTTGTTGATGTGTAGTTAGATTATTTCTATTTGTGCTAGGGTAATTAAAGCAAATGGAAGGATTAGAGCAAGGGCAATATGTGAAAAGATCTTTTTCGATGACATAGTAACCTTATAAGCTTCTCTGTAGATATCAAAGATCCCCATGGATTCAAATTCTTTTGATTTTCTATCCATGGTTCTTCAGTTTAAAGTGGGAAACAAAGGTTTTTAGTTAACAATTTAAAAATGAGTGTGTGAGTTATATATGTAATTAGAATTAAATTAAATTATATGGGATGACTGGGTCCAAGAGAGACGCAGAAATTTCAAAGTAATGGACCTTTTGGTTTAAATGAAAACTCGACTTTGAATTGTCACATATCCATGGAATGGTTTAATCCAAGAGAATCCCGGAAATTTCAAAAGAATTGACCTTTTGCCTTGACTTTGAATTGTCTCATATCCATCAATAAGGACTAAGGAGGAGCCTGAGTATTTTCATTTCAGATTTTCTGAACGTCCTGAAATTTGACCTCTCATCATGGTTCCAGTTAACTCCTAATTTTACTGAGTTAATCTACAACAACAAGAATAACCATTGGTTACCCAGTAATCCATCAACAAGTATTTGCGTTGGGTACCAACAGGCAACATCATTGCATTGTGTCAACGGCTCAAAACACAAGGACCCTAAAGGCGGCTTTTTGGAGTCGATAAATAAGAGACACCTCAGCCTAATTTTGAAGAAATTAGGGATTTGAGCAATCCTCACCAAAATCCAAAGGTTTGAATTTTCCTGCCGATTTAGCCTACTTTTGATTCAACCCATATAAAAGGACAAGCGAGTCTGTCCGTTTGTGTGTGCTAAGTTTGAAAAAAAAAATCCAAGTTCACCCCTCAAGTAAAGTTAGAAACCAACCATAGTTAGGGTTTATTTGGGTTAGGAGAAATGGGTGGGTTTGATAAACCGATTGGAATAGGAGTTGTAGTATATAGTAGAGATGTTTTTTCTCTCTTATCAGAAGTACTTTAACAAGATTTTATAATCCCTTTGCGGGTATGCACAAACTCAATGATGGAACAATGACTAACTTGCGCTGATTCACTTTCTATTTGGTGCATTTTGTTTCTGGACAAATCCAGTCTTCATTCTAGTGTGAAATTTTCCATTTTGTCCGAGTTTATTCTATTACTGTTTACCATTTGATGTTAACCCATTGAAACATTGTGAATTGATTGCTGCTTACATGTTGGGTATGATTAAACCAAACCTGTAACAGCTCCATTTAAGTAAATGACTGGTATATTTGTTATGAAAAGCTGAAACATTAACCATCTCTTACATCTTTCATGGTAATGTTTTTGGTGTGCAGCAAAATGTCAGATATTCATAGCAAAGCATCAACAAAAGTATGCTTGGAAGTATGCTTCATATGTAGGCGACTTTGAGGTAAATAAAAATCTATCGGGAACGGTATCGAGAAACCAGCCTCGTCGGGAATAGTGTGCGCTGCGAAGTTCAGTTTAATTAGGAAAGTAGTGCACATTGTCTTTCATATGGTCCTATAAAAATTATTGGGTACCTCACTAATAATGGTCGTATAAATTTAACTAGGTACGCCAACCAGTATGCAGTATTAAAGAAATTAGGTTTAGCCATTGAGAAAAAATTAGGTTAAGCCGTGGCCTGCAGCGGGAACTTCTGTCTGCATCGATCTAACTGACAATTAAACAAAAGAGAAACGACAAATCTTGTTAATCCATTCAGAAAAAATTGTATAAGCAGGACAGTCAACATTTACTCACAATTATTAGCAACGAACTGCCAACATTAACTTTTTTTTTAATAATTTAAACAAAGTTCAATAGTGATAGTGCAAATGTATCCAGTTTCTTGGGAGCTACATTATGAAACCAGTAAAGATTATAAGTAGGAATCGGTCGAAACTCATTAGCACAAGTCAAACAAAAAAAGTGAATCAAACATATTCTAAGACATGATTTGATGGAAAAACACAACTTCAACGTAACATAACATACAAAAAATTAAGAAATAATAAGTTGTTATCGTCATGATCCAACTTACCCTCATGCCAGTTGCATATTCTTCGGCTGCCCTCAGTAGTTCCACAAGCTGTACCGCAGAATCCAGTACATATGGAGTCCAAGACGGTGGTGCTTCCAATAGTCCAAGCAAAAGTCTCTGTGTGGCACTTGTAGTAGCAATTGCATAGTACCTGAATTGGAAGAATGACAACCTTAGTATAATAGGGAAAGGAAACTATCCAAAAATATAGATAAGTTTAAATTCTCACTGATGAAATAAGCGTGCATATGGATCAAGAGCAGGCAATCCAACAACAAGATGGTCATCCAAAGCGGTAGTCGATGGAGGAAGCAGGAGTGTAGGAACAAAAATTGTTGTTAAAGTGGAGGTTTCGTATAGTACGCAACTTCATTATCACATACTGTAGTAGCAGGAAATCCCACACTACACACCTTACTCAACTTTGCTTGACTAATCCATTGAAAGATATGTGATCAAGAATGTTTATTAATTGATTCCATGAAATGTTCACACAGTACAATAGAATTACACTTAGAAATTAAAGCACTCTTTGAACTTTCTCTCTCCTAATGACTTGTTTCACAATTCAAAAAGATCTCCCCCACAACAGATTCATTTAGCCCTTTATATAGGGTAATACATAGTGGATGACAGCTAAGCTATCCTTTATTTTCGGGAATGTCTCGCGAAGTGTCGCAAATGCACAAATATTCATTCTCGCGACACTTCTTAGCCTTCGCCAGGTTTCATGTCTTCCATTTGTTTTGTTGGTCGTTGTTCATCGCGTCGTTTATTTTAGCTCCCTGCGACTCCCTCGCGACACCGTCGTTTATTAATCCCGCGAACCTTGTCTGTTGCGATATTATGATCCTACATCTTGCCTCTTTTTCCTTGAATATTGCTTGAAGGGCGATTTGAAGGAAAAATTCATTGTTGTAATAATCTTTGGTCACAATTGGAGAAGGAACGAGCGAAAGAATACTTTTCTTGAAAAGTACGTACTTGCCTCTATTCTTTTAGCGAAGTTCCGAAGCTTCCTTGCAGTATATATATGAAATTCCGTCTCCTGTCTCTCCTTACATTTCCTCTGCGAGGGAGAGAATATCATGAGAATCAATATTTTGATTTGCCGCAACTACTTATCTTTATCTTGTTTCCAGCTCCGTACTATTACCTGATTTTAACTATTAAAGTCTTTTCTTGACACGTCTCTTCCACCCGTTTATTCTCGTCCGTTCGTGTCTCTTCTCGCATTAAATGCCCTCGTTTTCTCAAGAATCTTTTTTGATTTTTCTATATATAGCTTTCTTTTCCTCCTTTTTCTTCTTTTAATTTCTCTCTGCAACTTTTCTTTACTCTCTCCTTCCGCAATTTGCGCTCCCGTTTGTAACTCTTTTCTTCATCCCTTCCAACGCCGATCCTAATCTCCAATCTCCCATCCATTCCCATACCGATAATGGCTTTCATTAGTCGTGCATACAAAGCTTCTTTTGATGAAGTTCAAATGAAGTTGCTTGAGAAGGGTTTTACTCTATCAACCATCCCCGATCAAGAACCTTCATCTATTCTTTCTGAAATGCTGTTTTACGATCATCAATGTGATGATCAAAAAATTATAGTCTCGCTAGGCCGGACTTCTCAGGCTTCCCATTCCCTTATATAATCCCGAAATGCCTTTATTTTATGAAATCTTGGCCCATGAAAATTCTCTCGGGCCGTTTATCAATTATGTGGCGATTGCATTCGCCTAATGCTTGAGTTCGCGAACCGTGGTCTTCGGTAAAGGATCCTTATACCCTAATACCGTTAGACACCATGATTTGAAAACTTGGAAATAGATCTTGAGAAATACTTTGTAGAGAACTTTTTTGAAAATTATTCGGTGATAAAGATGAGGAATGCGAAATCTCATTGGGGCATTCGCCTAAAAAGAAGGATAATGTCCACGAGGATAAATTACTCATGCAAGACATTGATCGGCACCCGAAATAATACTACCCTCGCCATTCCAAAGGATGAGAAGTGGTGGGTTGTACCCTTGATTTTAAATGGCCCTTACATCGCGGGCTCGTGATATTCTTCCTGCAAATCTCGCAGGATATCGTCCTTGGGAATTCAAATGGCCTGATAAGGCAAAAGAGGTATGTTTTCCACTTCAGATCTTGTCCTCGCAATTTTCTTTTTATATTTGCCGAGTTTGTGGAATTTTTCAGATCGCCAAATTGAGAAGAAGCTATAAGGATGATCCGTTGGAGAGTACTCTGACGATACTTCGATCGCTTACGAATGAAGTAAGAAACATTTCCTTTGTTATTTGAAACAATATTGTTGCCTCCATTTCTTATCTTTAACCGTGTGCGAAGATTGCCTCTGTTTCTTATCTTTTAATTGTGTGCGAAGGTTGGAGTTGAAGAAGCTGTAGCCGCGAAGATTAAAAGTAAGGGGAAAACCGTCGCTCGCAAGGGTAAATCTTCTGCTCCATTAACTAAGAAGCGAAAGACTCAATCTTCTTCTCACCTTAGCTCAAGCTCCGAATCTTCTGACGAGGATAATCATGATTCGAATCCCTCTCTCGCTAAAGAGATTCCATTGGCCGGTTCTTCTATGGATCAGTTATCTAGCATCTTCTCAGACTCTTTCCAAGGAATGGGAGATGCTCCCTTAGCTTCCCTTTGCGGGACTCTCGCAAACGTGTGTAATGCTGCTTTACTAGAGGGCAATAATTCTTTCAATGGAGCCTCTAGAGTTGTGTCTCCTGACTTCTTGAACGCACTTGGGTCCTTGGTAGGCGTGCAGTCATACTTCCCTGTTGTTTTTAAATTTTTAAATATATATGTATTAACGGTTTTTCTATCTTCTTTTATTAGGTTGGAAAAACTTCTTTTGTAGTTGCCTCAGATCTCGAGAGAAGACGCAACAATCTTGAAAAGAGAAATTTACAATTGAACAAGAAGACCCAAGAGCTGGAAGCTGAAGCCGCGTCATCTCGCGATAAGATTCAAAAATTAGAAGCCGATCTGGACTCCCAGAAGGATAGAGTATCTACTCTTCAAAATTCAAATCAGCAACTTTATGGTATAATAATTTTCAATTCTCAAATCTTTTTCATGTTATCTTTTATTTTTCTTTGTCTGACTATTATTCTCGCAGACGTGTATAATCTCTCCGAAGAATCCATTCTTCTTCATTCATTCCCCGAGCCTATGAATGATGATGTCCTCCTTACTTACCTCAATCAATCTCTAAGTAGTTCCTCAAATAAAACTAACCTTCTCTCATTAAAGGATCTTCAATCCAAACATCATCTCTTAGAGATCGAACATAGATCTAGTTTAAATCTGACTAATCGCTTTAAACGAATGTACCTTGATTCCGAGAATAAAATCAAGACTTTAAGGAAGAAAATTAGTGATCTCATAGATGAGAATGATCGCATTACTAACGAGAGGTGCACGGCGTTAGCGAGAATTCCACAAATCTCTTCTCGATTGTGCAAGTTGAACGAGATGAACTCCTTCATCAGAATACCATACTTAAGCAAAATGAGAAGAGCAAGTTCGTTCTCTTCTTGTTATTAATAATGATGATGAATTCGCACCGGGTCTGCGAAAGTTTTAGATAATGCCAGGAATAACCTAGGTGTTGATGTTAGTCTTCATCCGAGCATACTTCCTTGATTAAAGATATGATATCTGATAGAGAAGGTTACTTATTATACCTTACTGCTTCTTATTTTTGTAGTATTGCTTGTAAATTATTAATTTATTGTTACTTATTTGTAGAATCCGAGAAGAGACTTCAAGTTAGAAATAAAGAGCTTGAATCTGAAAAAGAACAACTCGTCAGAATTTTCCAAATGAGAATTGAAGAACTTGAAACCGAAAAGACCATTTCGCAAAGAGCCTCTCCCTTGCGAGAATAAATATTCCAAATTGAAGAAACAATTTCTTACGACAGTGGCGAATTTTAATAATGATGCGTTTCGTTCGTTTCATAATGAAGCCATGGAGTATGTTTGTAAGGACCACAATATCCCTCCGCATTCATATCCCTGGGCGCTGAAAAGGTTCCTGAGAATCACTGCCTCTCGACGTATCGATAGTGAGGTCATGGCGAAGAAGAAAATTTCGCGATGAGGATAATAGGATTGAAGAATCGGATGAAGGAGAAGAATCACCAAAGAGATAATTCTTTTGTTTTCTTCACGCTTGTAATATCGTACATTTCGATCTTCACTCCCCTTTTTTTTGGTAGTTCTTCCTTGTAATATAATTGACCAACATTATTGACGTATAACTCTTTCATCGGAAGATGAATAACAATATTCCATCTTCTCCATTCCCATACTTGCCTCGTTATTTATCTTCGGATGGAAGATTTTAGTTGTCATCATGTATTTTGTTGGATAATTATTTTATTGTTATTGAAATGTATCGTTGCGACGAGGTCGCGGATGCTTTCATAAATTAAGAATCTGCTCATCTCGCCTTATCATTTCAGCAGTCTTTATTTTATTTCTTCTTGTTGCGACAAGGTCGCAAGCCGCCTTTACATTTTCATGCAATGGCCCATTGACCTTGCCTTATCATTTTTGTGTGGTCTTCCAAGTCAGACCTCCCTAATTAGAGGTCCTCCTCGCCACCTTTTATCGCGACAAAATCGCAGGACGTCTTTACACTTTGTATGTAAAGACCCCTTGATCTTGCCTTATCATTTTCCAAGTATTTTTGCCTCTGCAGGATGTTTTAGTTGCGACAATATGACAGGCCTAGATATCCTTGCGAACATAAAGCCCCATGACATTGCCGTCCTGCGACGAAATCGCAGACGTCCGTACACTTTCGTGTAAAGACCCATTGATCTCGCCTTACCTTCGCGTTAGTATTATTGCCTCTGCAGGATAATTGCACAAATATGACAAGCCTAAATTCTCTTGCGAAAACATAGCCTCATGACATTTGCGTCTCGTTTTGACAATTCCCCTAATGGAGAGCGTCGCCTCTTATGATCTCCCGGTTGCCCCTTCAAGGAGGCGAAACATCGGCCATACAAGACTAGCTCCTCCCATCCGGTCTTAACAACAACCAAGGTTGTTTTCGCAGCCCTCTTATCCCTTATACCTATAGGGTTTATGGTTACAAGGCTGCACCCTAAGTGGAGTTTTCTTAGGGCGAGTGCAACATATGCCAAGACTTGACAAGAATGGCCGGGGTAGGTTCATCCATCCGGGCACTGCGGCTCAACCGTGTACCCCAGCGCCTTGAGCATACATCGACTCCTAAGAAGAGACCCTCGGTCGCCCAACCAGGGTATAACCTTATATAGTTGGGAATCCAGGTACCTCTTAGGATAGGCTTTCATGGGCCCCAAATTTCCATGACTCGCTTCAGGAGCGGTGTAACCTTCCCCCCGAGCCATGTCGAGAGATACCCCTTATATGACGCACTTTAGGTCTTACATTTGCCTCTTACGAAATGTTATTCGCGAACTAGGGTGTACGCCATAAAGGTTCGTCCCATTCATTTACTCATTCATCTTTGTTAAATCATTCAATCATTCATGTTTCATTATTTATTAATATTTGTTTGCGAAGTATTCGCAAAATTCCATTTCATTTGTTGTATCTTTATCTCTTTCTCAACCAAATTCTCATTTACCCTTCTGCGAGATTCTCGCACATCATTACTTCAACTGCTACTTTTCCTCCTGCTTTTGTTGATTATTCATTTCTTATGCCTTTTGTTCCTCATATCCTTCACTTCTTTATTATCATAACATTCGCCTATTTCTAGGCATTCACCTCGCGAGATATGTTCAGTCCTTACTTCTATAGCATCCACCATTAGTTTTTCCTTTCTCTGCTCATCTCTCACATGTTGCTTCCAACCCTTTCTTTTGGCATTTCTTTCTTGTGACTTTCTACATCGACCTCATGACATTTCTGTGACTCCTTCCAATCTCCTTGTATAATACCAATGCCATTTGGATGTGGAAATTTTATACATTGATGATATGTTGATGCGACTCCCAAGATTTCATGAAGCCATGGCCTCCCAATCAGCGCATTATATGGAGATTCCACGTCAACCACACGAGAATAAAATATCGGTTGATAATCCTTGTAGAGGTATTCTCATGTGAACCTCTCCCTTTGGTTTGTTCAGCAGTGCCATTAAAGCCATATATCTTGTATGTCGAGGGATCAAATCCTCATCTTTCCTCCCATCGTCTTGTAAGTATGGTAAAAGAGAATATTCACCGAACTTCCGGTATCGATTAGGATTCGGTTGATCGCCCAACAAGCTTCTCGCTTCATCATCTTCCCCATTAATTTGGTTTCGGGTTAATCTCTAGTTTCACAACCAACGGGCTATCATGTGTTTCTCTTCCTTTTGGCACTTCATCTGCAGAGAAAGAAATAGTCTTCACCGCCACTTTTCTAATCTGCGTCGTTCCGCCGAGACTCATTATTTCTTTATCATTAGCATCTCTCGCAAAGACTCTCTGAGCACGTTGTCATGAAAATCTTGATTGTGCGATAGGAGTGGACAATAGAGTTGCAATTCAAATTTTTAGCTTTTGTTCCGACTTCTATCACAAATGTTTCCTTTCCTTTCGCTGACACTGTTCTGTGCATCTCTGGTGGTGGTGGTAATGTCTGGCCTTTTTCTTCTCCCTTTAAAAAGTGATTCAGCTTCCCCTGATCAATCATCCTGAGAATAATTCTCTTTACGTTTCTACAATCGTTTGTTTGATGTCCATGGAAGCGATGGTAAGAGCAAAACTCATGACTTCTGTCGCCTGGCGGCGGTTCCATTCCCGCGTTCCAAGGTGCTGGTACATCTCCATCACAAGTATAGCTTCCGGATCTTTTCCACACTAGCATTCGGTGGAGGCATCTTAATCTGTTCCCATACTATTCCGCGACTTCTCCGCCCTCCATGGTTATATTGCCTTTCGTCCACCGTAAGTTTCTTGCACATGATCTAACCTCTGAATCTTATTATTGCTATTACGGTTGTAGTAGTTCCTTTCTCGTTCGAATTCCTCTTGTCGTGGCTTCCCATGGCTACTATCTTCCGCGTTGTCCCTCATCCCGGCCTTCCACCTTTCTTTGTCCTTGCGAAGTGCTCGCCATTTGTATTTATGAATTGAGGCAACAAGCTTGCGTTCGCAGCATTCGAGCTTGTGTTCGCGATTTGGATAAGAATTCATCTCATTCTCTTTCTTCTAAGGCAATATATTCTTCCTGTAACTCTCAGATTCTGCCATTGTGATTGTATTTTTGATTCTAAAAATTTGAACGTATAACAAGTTAGTCGCGAAGAGAGCATTCACAAATGAGAGGATGAGATATCTTTCCTCAACCCGATCCTGCCATTTCGCTACACATGGTCCTCCATCTTATTGTCAATCGCCTTAAGCTCTCGCCAACTCTTTGTTTCAACAGGAATACATCTTCAATACACAGTCGTGAAGAGTTGTTACTTATGTATGCTCCCAGGAATGTGGCTTGTAAATGGTTGAATGACGTGATTGTGTTTCTTGGCAGACCTTCAAACCATTTTAATGCTTCTCCTATTAGGCTTGATGCGAAATATTTGCATAGTATAGCGTCATGATTCTCCCAGTTGTAACATACATCTCATATAAGCCTTGATATGTTGTACCGCACGGGTTGTTCCATCAAAGATGTTGGTTAATGCGGGTAGATTACATTTAGGAGGTATTCCTCCCATCTCGTACTTCTAACGGAAGGGATTCTTTGCGATTCTCACGATGGCAAAATCCAATTGTTTCCTTCCTCCTTCCCTTCTATTGTTCATTAGTCCTCTCATTTCGGCCAGTTCTCTTAAGATTTGTTCATTTGCCTCAGAGTTTGACTCCATTGGTCTTTTTAGCTCTGCTTCTCTCCTTCTTCGCTCGTGCCTGTTTTGACCTTCTTGCTCGTTATTTTCTTCTCTTGTTTCCCTGCGACGCTCTTCTTCGTTTCTTTCTCCAATTCGCACACCATTATATCGGTTGTTCTCTCTTCTTGGTTGTCTCTCAGCTCTCATCTGCGCCCTCTCATATTCTTCATTGATATTTCTATTGGTACGATTTTGTTCCCTCCTTCTTTCCCGGTTGTCATGGTTATTACCGCCGGATTGCTTCTTCCACCTCTTGATTTTCCATTTTTACGCTCTTATCCTTTCTCTCTCGCGAGCTAGCCGCGTTTGTTCAATGTAGTGCCTCTCAATGTCATCCTCAATTTCTCGGTTTCTTCTCAATTCTTCTCTCCAGTGCAAGATCATTCTTCCTTGACAATTGGGTCATTCGGCCCCTTGGAATTGCATGTTTCCTTGATTCTCCTATTCCGCTCATCTTGACGATTTTGCCGAGGCCGAGGAATATAACGATCTTCCATTTCCCCTCTTCTCTCGCCACGCTCTCGTGCTTGGATTTTGTGTTTCTTGTTGGTTTTCTTCTTCGGTACTTTCCGTTGGTAAAACTCTCCTTCTTTCTTCCCTAGTCGACCTTGAACTTGATCTCACACTACTTCTTGATCTCCTATTTTGCAATCTCATATTTTCCATTCTCAATTCATGATTCTTGTCTTGTCAAGTTTGCTCGTTCCTCCCGCTCTAGTCGTCTCTCTTCGTTTATTGTTTGTCTCAATCTTTCTAACGCTGCGATTTCTTCGTTTTACGGATTCATTTCTCCATTCATTCCTTGCTCTTCTCTTCCTTGTCCATTACTCACCATCTCTTTGCTCCTCTTCTCTCGTCTTGAATCAGACCTCAAGTATGTACACTTACTCTATCATAATCCACAGCCGTTTGCTACTGGTGACATCGGTGGCTGATTTTGATTTTCTCCATCGTTTCTCATACTCATCCTTGACGATTCTCTGTTTCATTCCTCCTTTCTCCGACAAGTCTCCACTTCTTCTTACAATCGTTGGTTGCCCTTGTACGTTTCTTCTTCTAGCCATTTCTCTTTTTCAATGAATTCTTGAGTATCTCTCCAAACCTTTTCTCTGTTAATCCAAATTCTTTCCAATTTCTTCGTCAATCTCTGCTCGTCCCTGTTTCTAGCGCATATGTAGTAGCAGGAAATCCCACACTACACACCTTACTCAACTTTGCTTGACTAATCCATTGAAAGATATGTGATCAAGAATGTTTATTAATTGATTCCATGAAATGTCACTAGTACAAATCCTCATATAGGCCACATTTTTTGGTTTCTGACCTAGCCACATTTCGGGTTATTTGCGTGGCTATTGGTCATATAGCCACGTTTTATTTTACCCTGTGACCATAGTACACCATTTGGTCATGGGTTTAAACCTAAGCTCATTAGTTATGGCCATAAGGTACCTTTTAGTCATAGGTTTAAGTCTAAACCCACTACCCGTAACCAAAAATGAGTATATGACCACATTAACCAATTGTGTATGTGTCTAATGTGTAGGGTGTCATTAGACACACTTATTCAGTCGAGGCCGTAAGCAAATTTATTTAGCCACTTTGATTTTTTTGTGTGTCCAAAATTTGGGGTTCATTAGACATGTCGAGAAGTTGTTCTCAACATGTTCGAGCATGATATCAAGTGTTTTCTCATCTAACAAGTAATCGAATAGTAAAATCTCATTAACATCATAATATTTGTAATCAACACCATCCTGGATTGCGTTTAAAAGCCCATTAAATTCCCTCTTGTTTGATTCACTTCTTTATGTAAGTATAGAATTTGTTTTTTGAACAATTTTGATTACGCAATCTAGCGAATCTCAAACCCCAAAAGTTGTTCTTATTTTTACCAAAACCAAATTCTTCATCGATCTTTTTCTTCTTATTTTCTAACGGGATGAATATTCCTCAATAACCCAAAAAGTTAAATCAATTAAACTCCAAACCTTACCCGTAGATGGTGATACTAATGATTAAGAGAAAAAAATATGAAATAAACCTAATACTTAATTGGAACTTTGCTTTGATTTGATGAGTTTTGATTACTATCCTTGGTCTTTTTGTTCATCATCTTTGCCAAGGTTAGAAAACGTAATAATTGATGATGATCATGACAATCGGTAATGAAGAATAATCCATTCGAGGATTAAAATCAACGAGCTCGAGATCTTTGAATCGCGAAAGATGGGTTTTTTAGAAGTGTGTATAGATTCGATGAAAGGAGGTAGTGATGAGATGATCTTGTGGTGTGAATGGATTTTTAGTATCGATTAGAAAAAGGAAAAAAAAGCTGCGGAGAGAAGTGTAAATTAGAGAAAACTAAGAAAGGAAGCTAGAGAGAGAAAATACTTTTGAGGGAAAAACTAACGTGTTGTTAGAATTTTAATGACTATGCCGCCACATGCGACAACACGTCATCGGTGCGGTGAATAGAGTGCTCTTTAGAGAGCGGAATAACAACAAATAGCTTATGAAAAAAAAATCGTCCCATTCCATCCCATATGTTAAATAAAAATTAAATTGCGTTTACATTATACTTTAATACCCTCTTGATATTTTTGTCAACTCACTTGCAATCCAGCATTTTCGTAATTTCAGTTTTCATTCTTATTGAAGGCTATTATTGGGGCGTCACATTCCATTAGAGGGGCGTCACCTAATAGGACAAAAACGGGTCACCCGTAAGTAATTTCAAAAATCCCTTATCTCAAATAATTGTGTAATGACTAAACAACCCTTGTTTTGCTTTAGT
This sequence comes from Papaver armeniacum, assembly GCA_023531295.1. Taxonomy (NCBI): domain Eukaryota; kingdom Viridiplantae; phylum Streptophyta; class Magnoliopsida; order Ranunculales; family Papaveraceae; genus Papaver; species Papaver armeniacum. Next base: position 144,290 of record JAJJWW010017618.1, read on the forward strand.
TTAATTAATTAAACCTAGCTACGTCCTAAATTATGCATGGAAAATCAACTAAACCTAGGCGTAAAATTGGAATTACGCATGGAAATCAACTGAACCTAGGCGTAAAATTGGAATTACGCCTGGAAAACAACTAAACCTAGGCGTAAAATTGGAATTACGCCTGGAAATCAACTAAACCTAGGCGTAAATTGGAATTACGCCTGGAAATCAACTAAACCTAGGCGTAAATTGGAATTACACCTGGAAATCAACTAAACCTAGACGTAAACGACATGCAAATCAAAGTTTACGCTTGAATTGAACTAAACCTAGGCGTAAGTTGTTCAAAAACTAAATTACGATTGAAAAATCTAGTACTTGTACCAGGCGTAACACTAGCAGAAAGTATATAAAATCCTACTTCGATTTCATTCGATTTAAGCACAAAAACGGGTACAAAAAGATGGGTTTGTTTGATTATTACCTTACATACACCATGGGTTGTTGTTGAGGAGTTTGAAAACATGATTCTTCAATTGATTGAATCTGTGGAATGAGTTGAGGATGAAGTTGAGGTTGATTGAGTTGTTGATTACCATCACTAGGATCAGTTTGCTTCTCTTCATCTATTTTTAGTAGTTTTAATTGAAGGGTAATTTTGACAAATTGCTATGGAATCAAAATATTCCTTAACCAGATTTTTGGTCACCAAATATCCAAGTGAAGCCCCTCTAATGGAGTGTGACGCCCCAATAATAGCCTTCGTTTCTTATTAGGTTTATCTTTTCTCATTGCCTTTGTTTTCTCCTCCTCCGGCAACCCTAAAGAAAAGAAAAACAAAGTTTGTATCACGACGGCGCAAGATTAATCTCTAACTTCCCCCATGTGTTTTATCTCTCAACTGGAAACCTCTCCTTTCCCTTCAAATCAAATCTGAATAAACTGTTAATTACTGAGACCGAGAAGAAAGTTCATCGACAAAGTTATTTACGTATCAAATAATGAAAAGTCGATGGGCTGATGCCGCTGATCGAAGTAGAAGAAGATGGTGTTCTTCATATACAAAGTTATTCACGTTCCCTACAGTTCTCAATAGATTAACATTTTGTTATTGTTTTCTCTGTGTAGATTTATAAGATTGTTTGAAGCTTCATCAACTAAAGAAGAAGAAGAGATTAAACCCTAACCTCCATGTTCTAAATGGTTCCTATCGTTCCTTCATGAAGTCATTTTTTTCATCCGGTTTCTGTTGAAATACGGTTAGTATTTCCTAAATCCCCATTTTTTTTTGTGATCCCTAGTTAAAATTTTGTTTTTTTTGATTTGGGTTTTTTTGGTGTTAAAGGATGGAGAGCTTACCAAGTATTGGAAGGATCAATTGATTGTGATAAAATTACTCCTGAACCGGATCAAAGGGTATCTCCCCCAATAATCCATGTGGATAGGAAGATCATTACGATCAATTGTCCAAAAGGGATGTTGCTCAAACCAATGAATTCTGGTTTTTAAACTCGTTGTTGTCTTTTGAGGTTTTGGCAGTTCAAAATTGAGTCAAACCTCTAGGGTAAGATTTTAATTGTCCTTAATCTTATGCTACATTGTTGTCGGGCTTCACTGGTATCACAATATATGCTTGTAATTTGGCTTGATTTGTCTCCAGTTAGTGGTTTGAATAGAAGTACGGAGATCCATCAATAACACAAATACATGAATACAATTAACTTTGAAATGTGTTCCCTGTCTTTTTATATACAGTATTGAATATATCCAAGTAGTTATATTTGCTGATTCAAGATATTTTAATTGTTGAATGCCTCACTTTGACAGATTACTACCGACTTGTCGTTGTTGTGGCTTGTATGCGCTCACAATTATGCTCTCCAGGATACCACTCATGATAAATCTATTTTCTTAGTTTAGTCTCATTCATCTTCTTGCAGTGTTCTAATTTCACATGTTATAGTTCTAATGTGTTATATCGTGATGTTCGCCTCATTTATTTGATTTTCTTATATAGATTTAAAATCTTACTACTGGAAGTTCTTCTTGATAATGCAGGGTATTTCTGAGGGCCAAAACAATTCCAAGCACAACGTCTGAGTGAAGCTAAAATTTATTCTTGCAATGTGAGTTTGAGAGCAGGAGCTAATCCAGTGTACTTGAAGGGACTGAAGCTATTATCAACTCTATCAATGGTTTTTAGTGTAGTGCTAAATCGACTACCACTTATATAAGTAGTAGATATTATAATTCAAGTCTTTATCATTTCTATGCTTATAGGTTTGTAATCGTGTCGTGTAACTTTATGGTCTATGTACTTGCCAAAGCTGGTCATATTTTATGCCAAGGCCACAGTCCTGGATGAATGATCCAACTTGTTACTTGTGGCATTTTGCTTTTGTTAATGGCGAATGTGGTTAGTGTCCCAGTGATGTAACCACCTCTTATCTTAACTTACTACCCTCTGTTATTAAAAATAAACAAATAAAATGGTTTGATGTTAAATTTTCTCTTTTTGTTTTCGTTGTTATAATTGTACATTTGTTTTTGGAAGATCGATATAGCTGTTCCTTGGTTCTTATATCCATTGCATAATTTCGAGGTTTAGGCCATGACGGTACTAAATAATATCAGTAACTAAAAGTTGTCAATTGGCCACATTACTATGCCACCGTTGAAATGAATTCACGTGGCCATAGGGTACACACTATCCACGTTGAAAGCTTATTGTGTGTCCATAAGGAATTTATTGTCATGGTTTTACTGATTTTGCGTGTCCATAAGGCATGCAATAGTCACGTTGAAAAAGGGGTGTGTTTTTAGAAAGTTTATCGCCAGGGTGCTACAAGTTTAACGTGATTATAAGTCATGAATTGGCCACTGTGAAACAAATTTTGTGTGTCTAATTGATAACGAATGCCATGGTTAAAGCAAAATTTATGTGGCCTTAAGGTAAATTCTAGCCACATTCAAATCAAGTTGTGTGTCGAGAAGGATCTTATGGCCATGGTGATAGCGAAAATGTTTAACTACAACAAATAAAACAAGTACCATATAGACACGGTTTAGAGTACGGCCATGGTAAGTCATATGTAATAGTCACTCAAAGTTTATGTAGCCATAAAGGTACTCTTTTGTCACGGCACCTGATGCCACATTTTCGGAGTGAAAAAAATCCATGGCCGAAGGTATACACGGTGATTAAGTGTGGCCAATGTGAAGATTTGTACTAGTGTGTTTACCCAGTACAATAGAATTACACTTAGAAATTAAAGCACTCTTTGAACTTTCTCTCTCCTAATGACTTGTTTCACAATTCAAAAAGATCTCCCCCACAACAGATTCATTTAGCCCTTTATATAGGGTAATACATAGTGGATGATGACTAAGCTATCCTTTATTTTCGGGAATGTCTCGCGAAGTGTCGCAAATGCACAAATATTCATTCTCGCGACACTTCTTAGCCTTCGCCAGGTTTCATATCTTCCATTTGTTTTGTTGGTCGTTGTTCATCGCGTCGTTTATTTTAGCTCCCTGCGACTCCCTCGCGACACCGTCGTTTATTAATCCCGCGAACCTTGTCTGTTGCGATATTATGATCCTACACATACACTACGGATAACACCTGCACCATTAGCAACAACCCGTCTTGGAGTTGATGGCATAAGTTGTGGATGCTTTCCAGATCCACGAGCACAAACTAACTTCATAAAATTAAATAGAAGCTTCAGATATTAGCAAAAGTAATGTATGAAAACCTGATTATAGATAATGGGGTTGGAGACACGACTAACTTGCATTAGGAGCTTAAGTTCTCCCCCTCTGCATATTTACCCATGACACCGCCGCATACGATGAAACATAAAGATGCTTATTTGAAAAGAACATATACACCTTGAAACTCCTCACATCATTCCCAAACTACAAAGTAAACTAAAGAGATGGTTAACAAACAAAATAGTATATTAACACTGTCCACCAGGATTTTCCAAACTGTGTCTACACTATTCTTATTATGCTGAAGTTGAGACTAAAAAAGTAAATGTAATATTCATAACTTGAGTCAAATTGAACCAGTCACGCGGCATGAGTATAACTGTAGAAGAACATATTTACTAACCAGCGAAAGTAGTCACTTCGAATACCCAGTGGTGCTACAAGCAACAAATATGTAATCCAAGGAGACAAAGGACGTAAAGGTTTTCTCTCCTGCTGGTCCAAAGGTAGATGGCAAGCTTCTCCTTCACTTGAGATAGCATGGCTACCACTGTTGTGAACTGGCCGAACAATGATATATTGTTCCATTGGAACGTTACCCAATTATTTTTATACTACAGACTGGTACGGGTACATAGTTAAATTTATATGACTTTGAATGATATACGATTCCATTGGAAAGTTACCTAATTCCTTTTTTACTACGAAGATTTGCACAAACGTTCTACATTATATCCTCACTACCTAATCGAATCAATTCATAACAATCCAAATTGGGTTTTTATCCAATCAGAAATTAAGGTTCAAAAAGATTATCAGATAATACTATCCACACATTAAAATGAGAAAAGAATCAGAGATAGAACTATCAAAATCAAGGATATGCATCCTCAAATTTTATACACAAGGGTTAGTTGCAGATTCACTAGTAGGTTCAGTTGGTGTTGATGGTGTCATTTACCACTATCTCATTGAAAACCCAAATTAGGGTTCAATTAGAAAACAAGTAGCTTCACCGACAGTAAACCATACACACACTTAATAAGAAACATAATCAAAGTGAAAGAAGAAAAGTAATTTTAGATCACCTGAAGGATTCCCGTCCATCTCCGCTATTATTTTCACCCACCGGAGAAGAATAAAGGCAAAGAGTAAACTGAGAGGGAGAACCTAGTAGAACAGAGGGAGATCGAAATACAAAAGAGGAGGAAGAAAACAATTGTGTTCCAGTTCTGATGTACGGGTATGATGTTTACTCTACATGTTCCAGCTGTGGTTGAGTTAACCATTCAGAGGTCTAAAACGTATTTTACATACGATTCAGTGTCGACCCACCTTTGGCCGAGTTTACTCGATCAAGTCGATATTAGTTGATGATACCTTGTCGGTCCATAAGGTTTGACTCAAACCTTTGGATTTCGGTGATGATTGCTCGAGAAATTACTACTGTAGAGCACTGTTATAATCAAATTGAGATCCACTCCTCTCTCTTTCTCTCCCTCTGTATAGGAAGGTGTCGGGCGGGTCCTCCGAAAGATCCAACATTGCACATACATCTATTCAATCTTCTAATTGAGACTAGCGTGTACTTTTTTTTTTAAATAAGAAAACAGGGAAAACCCTGTAGTTACAGAACATACACAAAACCAGTAAATACAACGCTATGCAATTTCCAAACAGTGGAATCTCGTAACCAGAATCCTGTAACCATAATCCAATAATAGTGACTGCCATCGAACGATATGATGTGAGTATGATAACACCCGCAACTCTATACATGAGAGCTGATCGTTAGTGCATGATCAGACTCGGATGAATTTTTTTTCCAATTGAACTGACAACCCCTCCTCCACAAGGAGAGATGATAAAAAGCCAAAACTGATCCATTCTTCGCACGGCGTGCAAATTCCACTCAACAGAGCTCCTCCACCGGCCAGAAAAATGCAAATCAAAGATGGGGTAATATATCTCCAGAAGAAGATCATCACCAAAATTAAAGCATAAAATTATCAGTTTATAAACAACCCATACAATCAAAATTACAGACACAATCACAAAATCTAACAAATCATTAACCCTAGTTGGTAAACCAGGTACCTCCCAGAGATAACAATCACCGATTACAACACAACATTCTTCCCTAGTTGATACAACAAGATCTTGACTTTCATCCAAATCTGGTACCTGCCGGAGTAGCTTTCCGTGAAGAAAATGGTCGCTGCAAATCACAATTATTACACCTATTAGAGAAGCTGTACAAGACTTTAGCAGGAACTAGATCAAGACCAAATAAAATCCGATCCGCAATAACATTAGAGACAAAAACCCAACTGTATAACAGAGATTGGGAAGATGTCGACAACAAAACTGTTGTTGATACTTCTTTTAACTCACACATGAGCACAAAAGATGATGATATGTGTTGCTTTCTTCGAAGCAGAAAATCATAACCCAACCTTTCATCTTGAGAGAAAACAGTACCTTGGTATGAAACTAAAAGAACAAAAGACAAAGAAACAGATCTAGAATTTAAATCCGAGAGAAAACAAGATCTAACTATAACAAGATCATTAGAAAACCCTGTGAGAGGATTAAGAGAACTAGAGGAAAGATTGACTGGAGTTTATTTGCTATGATTCTCTCCATGGAGAAAATCAGAGAAAACCCTAGACGGCGGTGAAGGGATATTTCTTATCTCTGTTTTTTGGGAGAGAGGGGTATTTTTGGGAGAGAGAGAAGTACAATACACATTAACAAGTACTTGCACATACAACTTTCCCAGCCTATGCTTCAAAAAAATTAAAAAAAGAACTTTCCCAACATCTTTCCAATCAAAAACACCGTGGTCTAAAAGGATCGTTCCGCTCACATTCTCTACTCTATGGGAATCCCAGCTAAAAGATCTCTTGAAGGGTTGAAAAAGTGTAAAACCTATAATGATTAACTGTTTTTAAATTTAAAACCTTGTAACTTAGTGAGGTATATGGAGAAAAAACGGGGATCCCAGAAAAAATAATGAGATCACTTAAAATTTGTGTAAGTGAGGCCAGAAAGTAGAAATTATCCGTTTTTTCCCCAAAAAACCACCCTTGAAGCTAGATTTTTCCCAAACAGACGTGGAAAATGACTTGGGAACAACTTGGGAAGGACTAAAAGACCCCGTCCAAGTAATTCAATTACCTTGAAACCAAATACTTAAAATAGTGCAACTCTAACAGCGTGTTCGGTTCGGAGAATTGCAAGTCGAGAATCCGATTACGGGGTAATTGGGCCAATTCTCCCAGCCGAACAATATTAAATCTGCTCAGAATCGGATTCCTATGGAATTCAATTACCTCAAAACATCATTTTTAGATTCCATTGGTGAAGGGAGGAATATAATTGGATTAGGAGAATTAAGAGTAACTAATGGTAAAAATATGTAATCACCCTCGGCACAAAACAATCAAATGAAACATAATTGTATCTTTTCAACTCCATGGAGGAAAAAAATAAAGCTCGAGAGATTGTTAATGGTGGTGGCGATGGCGGTGGTGTAGGTGGGGACGATGGGTGTTGCTTCTGGTTATTACGACGATGGTAGAGGTGGAGGTGGAAGGGACACCTGGGATTTTAATTTCTCGATTTCCTCTTTGTTTTGTTTATCAAATGAGTTATCCTTCTCTTCCCTCGCTCTTTTGTTCTTCTTTGTGGTGGTGGTGATTGTGCTGGGATTGTTGGAGACAATAGTGTGGGTGATTTTGGTGGTTGTGGGGTTTCCAGTGGTGGTTGTGGAGATGATGACGACTGCGATGAAGATGATGATAATGATAACGACGAATATGATCCGGTAACGATGGTAATGCCGCTGAGGCACATGATTCTCTTCCTCCTACACCGGCTCTTCCTCCGCTTTCATCCAATTCTCCTCCTACACCTCCATTGAAAAAACATATGCTTAACAAGAACAAAAAAGAACTGATACAGATCTCTTTTGTTGAATAAACTCCTCCGATCCAATTTGCAACCAGGAATATAAGTAATGCTATAGATTTAGATTACCATGCAATTCTATTAATCCAACAAAACACTATATTTTTGAGCAAGGAATCCATTATCTGGAATCCAATTCTTGGAATAGGATTACCCCATATCCAATTCCTAAGAATTGAAAATCTTGTACCGAACACGCTATAAAGGTAACTCAAGGAAAAATTCATGTACCAAGGATTTTTTTTCTTTTTATTTTTACAGGACATGTACCAAAGATTTGAGGTAGGCCTGTCAACGGTACCCATCGAAACAGATATGGCATCTACCACATCTGTTACCGATAAGATTATCAGATATCCGATATCCGATAATATCCGACGGATAATCAAAAATATTTAGTCACACATTAGATAATAATGTCGGTTGTCCGATAATATTCGGTAATATCCGATAGTAATTCATTATAATAAAAATAATTTAAATTCTTTTCTAGTCTTTCTCTAATTTTATAAATTACAAAAAAAATCAAAGAAACCCTAAGGAAATTCAACTAATTAAGTAGAACCAAATACCTTGATCAAATGCACAAATTTGACTTTAAAATTATTATATTAAATTAGATTTTAACAAAAATCAAATCTTCTCCATCAATATTGAAAAATCTCCGCTTTTCTCACAACCTATAAAACTAGTTGTATTTTTGTTCTTCCTTAGTATTTTTATTTCTACCACTCTTCACGTACTACCAAGCTATGACTAAATATATTACTCAAAAAAAAAATATAAAAAGATTTGCATATGCATTGCAGTAACTATGGATACAAATCCTTGTGATTTGTTAACTTATGCATTTTACAATATAATCTTTAGCCTGGTAGCCTAGCAACAAGCTGGGCTCCAACCCCCCTTTGAATAGCAATGCCTAGTCTATAAAAGATAAAACCCCCCAAACCGCAACTAGCATCATTGTTGATAAGACAGTTCTTCAAACGCTTGAAGAATCTCAAAGTGTCCTCGCCAAGTTCTCCTAAAGTAGAGAAGGCTAGGACTCCAAGGCCATACCCATGTGAAACGCATTTGTCCAAATATTTAGCACGTTTCCGTGAAACAGCGATAGAGATAGCTTTACCGAGGACAAAAGAGCGAACACCTTCACCGATGAGAGGCGAGACACTGTGACATCCATACAAACATCTTGACCATTATCCCGATTAAGGACAAGGATATCGGCGGGCTTCGGATCTCTGTCATCATCTCATCGGAAACCAAGTGAAACCTCTTTGCGTGCAGTACACTAGCCTTGTAAAAGCAAATGTCAAGCAACAACATCTCGAACGAGATCGTGTCGAAACTTGTAACCAACATCTTTAGCACAATGAAGCGCATGATCACCAAAGGCATCCATAGGCTTACTACAACATGTGCACGAACTATTCTCAACAAACAGAGGGATACCAAGGCGATAACAAAGTACAGCTCTAAATTGCCTTGGATATCGGATATTATCCTATAGGACAATACCTTTTCCGTATCCGTTTCGTTGAAGTAAGAATATCCGACAAGGTATCCGTATTCGATATCCGTTATCCAAAATTTCTGATAATATCCTAACGTTTCGGACGGACTCGGACAGACATCGAATATTCGGTTATCCATTGACAGCCCTATTTTCAGGGGCCAGATAATGGCGTGTCATTAGTGCTTCCTATTAAACATTAGATTATGGTGCCGGCATACTACATCCAAAGTCCATGCTTCATTCGTCACGGCAGACGAGTCATTTACTTTCAATTGGTGATGCAGGTCGTCTAAAAGACTTATCGTTGCAATAGTCCTGTCATCTTGTTGAGTTGACACTTAATAAGATCCTTCATAACACCTAACTTCTGCCTGGCTGCTATAGGGGCTTGGAGCGTATCTATCGAAAACAAATGATGTACAGGGAAAAGTAGGAGAAGACTAAATTCGCGTATTCAAACCAATTTAATTGGATAATTTCAGCAAAGTACAGAAGGTACTTGTAACCTTTTGAGCTCTATAGATAAATAAAATCATTATAGATAGATTTTGGTACATAATCACAGTACAGAGAGATAGTAAATAATCAGAAAATCACACCAACTAAATTTATACATTTTTGTTTATATATAATCAAACAGAACACCCTGCTAGTTGAATGTCTTCGTCCTTACTTAGAGGGACATAATGCCCAAGGTGATAGCCATCCAAGTGATCGCCAAGGTTAGACTTATCAATGTTCTCTTTGTGATGCGATTTGCAAACAAAATAGATGATGGTTTGGATTACTAGACCAAAGTAAATGAGAATTACCAGCAACAATAAGCAGAAGATCCTCAAACTCACTCGAAAAACCATAGCCAATGGTTCCCCATGTACCGCCAGCGAGCTAAAGGAAAATAGTACGCCCGTATTACATATTTGTAGCAGAATATAGGTGACGAAAACAATCCAAATTTTACCCTTAATTAAGTTCTTGCCCTTCTTCATAGCTTCAATTCCTCTAATATCTTCTAAAATTGATACTACACTGGCCATGTACCAAACGAGGCTGATGTAAATGGCTCCAATCATGTAAGGGATGGCTAAAATTCTGAGTAGAACAGACATGTTGATTAGTGATTCCACAGAGAGGTCCGACAAGATTCCAGATGCTACAAACAGAATCACCATTAACATGATTGCTAAAAAATAAATAAAGTTGCACACAAACTGGATTAAGAGAAACCACAAGAAAGTGATCATGAGCCGCTTCCATAGTTTAGGTACCGCACTCATAACTTTCTTGAAAGTGATATCTTTAGAACAATAGATACAAGCTACTGTGTAAACGACAGCTGAAGTCGGGAGTAGAGAGAAAATAACAAACAAGAGCCCACATATGATTTGCGATACATAGATTATTATCATTTCTGAAGCAACTTGAGTTTGGAGGTTGCTAATGTACTCGGGATTTTCTATTTGGGTTACATCTATGTTCTGTAAGTTGAATTGAATCTTATTCATGACTAGTGCAGATATAAATATCTGCACAGGGAAAATGATAGCTAAAGGAAGGATTAGAGCGAGGGCGATCTGTGAAAAGATCTTTTTCAATAACAATGTAACCTTTTAAGCTTCTCTATAAATGTCGAAGATCCCCATGAGGTGAAATTCTTCTAATTTTCTATCCATTATTGTTTTTCAGCTCAAAATAGAGAAACAAAGAAAGTGAACAACTGAAAGATTAATGTAGGAACGAGGAGTTATTATATACAGTATATGCAAGATGAATTCAATTGGACCGGGTCATGCAAGTGCAGTAGATTAATTAAACTTTTGTTTTGTTCATCTCTATGCAAGCCAATCAATATGGTGTGCAGCCAAGTCGCCTAGAGAAAAAAACATCTATCATCGTAATTTAGTTTTTCTTGACTTATAGTAGCGGAAACTCAATGTCCGTCTAAATAATATAAGACGGTAACTTAGTCAATAGGGATTTTCTATGTATAAACAGGTAAAAAGAGAAGTTGTGGTTAAATAACCGATAAACTGAAAACTAAATCCAAATTTTCGTATGTATATATGGACGGAAGCCCAGTTTCGATAGCCATTTCTTGACTAGTAAGTGTTGCACATCTCTAGCATTTACCAGCCAAGACTTAGCTTTTGACTAGCTTTTGATCGGCATTTTTAGGGGGCGACCCCCTAACGAATTAGAAGGCGACTTTTTATTCCCAACCCATATACGCGTTAAGGGATGTCCAAAAATGGGGATAATACGTTAATGCCCCTACATAATGGAAGCCATTTTGTGTCCGATTGTTAATACTAAATCGAGAGTTAAGTAACGGAAAGATACTACCGATTGATATCGATTTTGTGCCTAACGCGTATCTTGTTTCTATAATAATCGGTAGGAACAATAACCTCACGAGACTACCGATTATAGTAGCTCCTAAATTCCCAAAATTGGTGATTTCACCAAGGAAGAAATTTAGGGCAACTTTATAATCGGAAGTCTTATTCCTTCAGATTATTCTAGTTCCCAAATTCGAAAAAAATGACATTTCTGCAAAAACAAAATTTGGGGCAAATTGTATAATCGGAAGTCTTATTAACTCATTTGACTACCGGTTATACGATTGCCCCAACAAAATAGAGCCGTTGGAACTCTAAACTCTATATAAGGATTGTATCCTTTTACTCTCTATGGAACACAAATACCTTTAAACTCTCTCCAACATCATCTTCAACATAATGGCCCAACCATTCATTAATCCTACCGAGTTCACGATCGAAGAAGATTTATCTTTATGTAGGCGCTATGTGCAATTCTATCAGAGACGAGGAGAAGAACGTAGGCAAGGAGGCATAATGAGTATGAGTTATTTGGGGAAAATTCACGAAAAATTCTGGCGACAGGCAACCCAAACAACCGTCACTCCGTGATCTTTTCGCGAGTTGGTTCAATAAACGAGACACGTCGAAAGAATTCGTCCATTTAACTTATCTTGTGAATCAATATCGAACAGGGGTGAAACCAATGATGAGGTTATAGAAAGATCTCTATGGGAATGGCGGAGATGGAAAAGATCAAGCTTAGTTATGAAGCTCATTTTAGAATCCTTAGGGGGCGATGGAAAGATTTAATCCGTTTAGGACTCGTCCAACACGTCCACGACACTAATCACAATACCTTGTAATAGAATTGCGGGAGTTCAATGTAAAATTATGATGATGTGTTACATGTGTAGGTGATATTGTTGTGAATTTCAAAATATTTATGATAATCGGAAGTTTTAATTGTTGATCTAACTACCGATTATACTCCAACAACTAGTTCGTTCAAAAGAAACTAGTCGTGCCTCGAAAACCACACACAATCGGTTGATAATACATATTGATAAACCTCAGATTATACTACTCTAATGGCCGAGAACTCGTTGACAAAACATCCTATAATCGAGAAGTATATAACAATAAATATTTACGATTACGCATGATCGGGTGCTTTGTTCAACCATTACCTACCGATTGTGTGTAATAATTATAAGTAATTTCAATCTGATCTTGTAAAAGTACGCATCAACGGCCATATTTTCAAAAAAAAAAAAAGAGAGCGTTGGGACTCTCATCTATATAAGGAGGGTAAACTCTTCTTATTTATGCACCAAACAACACATATATAGCATTGTGTATTCTACAAATAGATTTTTCATCGTCTACTCTTGTGAATTCATTCTATATCTGAACTTACAAGCATGGCAACGTTTGTGTGACTAAAAGATTTGGTCATTGTGGAAAACATGGTATCGTGAAACAAGACGTGAAGATGTCATAGCGGAAGGTTAACACCGAAGTCTTTTGGGCGAGGGTATATAGTCAATTTGTGCGAGTATGGAAATCCAAAGCAAAGATCACTCCAACAAGTTCATGATCGTTTCCGACTTGTCCAAAAAAGGGGTAAATGATTACATAACGATACAAAAGAGGATGTTTAACACTAGCCACTTAAGCTTGTCGATCCAACAATTTGTAAGTATAAGCTTAGTTATTCTTTTTAAATAACACGGGTGTTTAATCTTTCTTACTAAAACGAAGTTGACATTATTTTATGTTTGTTTATGTAGGAGACACTCGCAAAAAGACAAAGTACTTAGTGGAAAAGGGTGAAGAATTCACTTATGATGGAAGTTATGAATTCCTGAAGTCCGTCGCAATAGTATAAATGTTGATTGATGGCTACAATCGGAAGTTATTATTTTATATCGTCTGGATTGCAGGAAGATTTTGACTTTTTGTCGGACTTTTGTGACAATCGGAAGTTTATTCAATATATTGTCTACCGATTCTGGGAAGATTTTCAGCTTTTTTGTCAGACTTTGGTGACAATCGGTAGTTTATGCAATATGTTGTCTACCGATTCTGGGAAACATTTCTGATTTATTTTTTGTCGAGTTTGGTGACAATCGGATGTTTATGTAATATGTAATCTACCGATTCTTGGAAAAAAATTCAGTTGTTTTGTCGACCCTTACAATCGGAAGATAAATTCAAAAAGTTAATAACTTAGATTATAATATTGATTGTGTCATTTATAAAAGCTTGTATAATCGGTTGATACATTAAAAATATAACTACGATTATAGCTTTATACTTCACAGTATTTTCCACAAAATTCCAAAAAAACATGTACAAATAGGGCTTTCCAAAATACATCTTTCAAACATAACGATCATTTATCTTCATCATCCGAGGAACCAATTCATGGGCCTTTAGGAAATCCTCCTTCATGACGCGATCCCAATCCAACATGTTGGTCTCATATTGTTTCAACCAATCGTTACAATTATTCGTTGGGAAGTAATCACTCAAACCACCCAACGGAGGTAATGTGCAATCCATCTTTACTCTTAGACCGATAAAATGCATCTCATTCACAAATGCCATAATAATTCTTCTATCTTTAATGATTCATCGCAACCGTCCTTGTAGGTGTAAACGTAAAAGAATGTCCATACCTAGGAGGAACAAAGAAATGTTCCACCTTGATTCAAAGCGTCCGCTAAGAGATATCCACATTTAGGAATTGTCATCCAACACTTGGATCCGATTGTCTTCAATCCCTTTCGGCACTTTTACACGCAACTAAGTCTTTGAACTCTAGTTCTTTGTCGTGCCTATCTCCTTCCTTCATCATCTCCATATAGAAATCCTTGTCCTTTATTAGTTGTACCGCCATCTTAGTTCTTAAATTTTGCCATTGGGTGACATCTTCGTTCACCGCCTCTCCAAAGTAACCAATTTGTTCGCGGCGACGTGAAACCCACAATTGCCATCCCATCAACCTCGTCGGTGGACAAAACAAATGGAACAACGAGTGGAGGGAGTTGTTTCATATACTCTTCTATAATCGTATACCTTGATCGTTTGGTCTTCCATGTAAATCCCTAGGACAACGAAGAGTACCATACTTCTCTCTTATGGTCACCATTTCCGTGGATTGTGTTTGTTGCGAGTCGCTCATTTGATCAATAACTACGGAGCTAGTTTGGGTCTCCACTAACACAACTTCTTCCACCGCATCGGCTTGACTTACTTGAGAAGGCTTCGTAGAGATCTTTGCACTCACTTGTTGTCCGGTTGGTCCATTTTTATCTTTTCTTGGACGACCTCTTTTCTTGGGTTGCGGCTCATCTTCAAATTTGGCTTCCGAACGCTCATGCCGACACAATATTCTTTTATTAGACAAATGCTCCTTTAATTCTTTTCTTTGAATGGTCCTCGACACTTCGGTGTTTGGACTACCCGCCCCCTTTTGCTTAATAGGTTCATCAACCTCCCTTAAACGAGGGTGAAGAGCTTGCTCCAAATCATGCATCAATATTTGCTTCTTGGCGCCATTTGTTGTAGCATAACGCTCGGCTATTCTTGCACACAATTCCGACTCCATGAACGACGGTCCATCGACTACGGGGGTGCTTGGAGTGAAATTTAATTGCTTCCAAAATGGATGAATATCTTTGATGTCAATCACATCGACGTACCTACCCATTTTATGACGACATGGGAGACCAATACCTATCATATCCTTGCAAACACAAACCGTATTCTCGTCATCGTAAGCTTTATACAACTTCAATTGTTCCATCATGTGATTTATTGCCCAACTTGAAACTTTATGAACAATGCCCCTAAGAAGAAATCTTTCCCTTTCATGTTAAAGTAGGGAATTTATGTACACTAAATTGCATAGAATCCTTAATCTTTATGAGATCACGATTGGTGAATTCATGGATTGCTTCTTGGATCGACACAACTCCATTTTGACTACCTAGAAGTATTTTCTTTAATCGGCCATGAGACCCCTCCGCAATGCTTGTCGCCTCGTTCTTGAGATTACGATATTCATATGTCCATGCATACACAAACCTCTCCTTAATCGGTAACAATTGTGTTTTACAATACTCAACGGGTTTTGGGTAGTCCTTGCAATATTCTTCCTCAAATTTCTTCAAGTTTCTTTCGTAAATTTCCTCGGTAATTGACCAAACGATCTTGTCCCATGCTTTCATGAACGCTCTCCAAATTATTCCATCCTCCTTCCATTTTTCATCAAATAACCTCTTCTCTTCCTCTCGTTCTTCCGCGGTTAATTTACTAATGCGCTCATCCTCTTCCTTCGACCTCTTGGTACCCTTCCTTGGTTTTTTAGCTTGGAAATGGTGATGGCAATTGTGTTTGAGGTTGCCTTGAATGTGCCCACGTACATTGCAAGTTTCGAACTTCTGGAAACACTACCGCTATTGCATGCATTAAGGCTTGATCGTTATCCGTTACAATAACCCTTGAAAATCATCCCCATTGTAAATGGACCTCGGCCGTCTCCAACATCCAAATGAAACTCACGTTGTTCTCATGATCCATTAAACCCCATGCAATCGTAAAACGTGTTTTTATCCGAAGTGTGACAAGCAATGTTCAACAACGGCATGTTATATTTGTTTGTCTTGTAAGTGGCATCTATCAACAAAATTTGATGAAAACATTGAGCCAATTTTATCATTTCGGGATGTACCAAGAAAATACGTACCACTTTACCATCCTTTTCTTCCGTTCTCAACGTATAGTCGTGTAACTCAGCTAACCACTGCGATTGTTGCATGACCGTTCTACCATCCCATTCCGTCCTTTTGATCGTAACTAGGGCCGACCTAATTGTAGACAAAGAAGACAAGTTGTCGGGGTCGTCCGCCTTTATTTTACTTAAGATCGCACTCGCCTTTTGGATACGCATAGACCTCACCGTCTCCATTTCATGTTTTTAACTTCCCAACCATTACATGTCCAATAAGAGTATCCGGATCATCGTGGTTGTGACAACCATTAGCAACTTTAGGCATTTTCCAATCTTTACCTTCCTTACCATCGGGCTTTATAGAACAATCTTAAATGGGCATCCAATCTTCTTTGTATGAGTTCGGTACTTCTTCCTCTCCGTCTTCCTTACATACTTATTATTCTTTCCCTCGTGACTCTTTTTCTTCCCACCTTGCTCACAAACCATTTCAAACCTAATGTCCTTCACGCAAAGGTTCTGAACTACCACGCACATCTTCTCTTTTGCCTTGTTCATAAGCCATTCCTTTGCTTCCTTCTTACTTCCAAATATCTAAATGTGCATATAACAAACCAAAAAAAATAAGCATAACCATCTAACATACATGATTGGAAAAAGAAAAGATAATTCATGAACATACCAAATTGTTTGCATAGTGTAGGGAAGTATCAGGCCTCAAATAATAATCGTCATCAACCGCTACAACAGCCTACACACAACAACAACAAGTTATGCATTAGAAATCGGAAGGAATTTTAGATAATAAGTAACCGATTAAAAAAAAAATCGGTAATTTAATACTACAAAACATAACCGATTATGAGAAATCGGTTGTCATGTACGAATATAGTATACCGATTAACGACATACACAAATGAACAATTCTTCTGTATAAAAAGCTTGATAATCGGAGGACTATAAATTCATAAACCAACCGATTATTAAATATCAATAACCGGACGTTTATTCATGTATACAACTTCCGATTGTGAGAAATTGGAGCTTTCAATTTGGGGATTTTTTCATATTCGGCAGATTAATACATCAAAATATGTCCGATTATTGATAATCCCGATTATTGATAATCGGTAGATATTGTACTAAATTAACTACCGAATATATGTCGTTCATGTCATTCAATGCATGCAGAAATCGAATTTTCACGTTCGAAAACACACACAAACGCACATAACATGGATAACATGGGTATTAGAGTTTGTTAACAACATACCTGTATGTTTGATGCATCGTTA
This sequence comes from Papaver armeniacum, assembly GCA_023531295.1. Lineage (NCBI taxonomy): Eukaryota > Viridiplantae > Streptophyta > Magnoliopsida > Ranunculales > Papaveraceae > Papaver > Papaver armeniacum. The sequence continues at coordinate 161,831 of JAJJWW010017618.1, forward strand.
GCTTCGATCTCGGGTGATTCTCCATTTTCTTCCATGAAAGCGTCGTCTAGGGTTTCATCTCCATCAAAGTTTGGATCATTCAACATATACCCCAAATCGTCATCTCTAAACGGTAGTGAACCTTGAACTTCAACAACTTCACCTCCTTCTTCATACCCATCCATGTTTATGGAAGTTGGCAAAAATCGGAAGTTGGCAACATATACCCACTTCTTGTTCTTTTTTTTATTCTTATTCTCTCACTCAATCGGGAGTTACCTCACAATGAGTCAATTTTTTTTTCCAAACACTATATATAGACTGACCTCTAGATTACAAGAGTTTGCTTCCGATTATTTTGTAAAACTACCGATTATTGTTTTGAGTTCATGAATATTATAGTTTTTGGCAAAGGTTGAATCCCTGGCCACTTATAATCGGTAGGATTATAAGTTTTATCATCTACCAGATTATGGCAGATTTCAAAATTTCGCAAATAAGGATTTTAGCAAAAACTCATTTTGGGGCAACCAATAATCGGTAGGTTTTGGAACCAATTTGACGTTCGATTATTGCTACATCCAAATCACGGACCACATGCACTAGTACAGAAATGGCCTTTAGCCACGCCAGATATAAATTTCCCTGTCACGCCTTTTTGGTTTTGGCGTGTCTATAGGGTATACTTCTACCCTATAGACACGCCATGTTCAATGGGCGTGTTCATATAAGTGCTTTCAGCCACGCCAGGGCTACTAGCGTGTCAAAATTTCAACCGTTTAGTCACGTTAACTTCAAATTTTGATTGGGCGTGTTTATAGACCAGATCTATGGCCACATTAGGTATTAGGCGTGTTTATAGACCGATCTATGGCCACATTAG